>WEIS01322694.1:0-11217 GCA_013389965.1 Todus mexicanus | reverse complement strand
CTGAACAGCCCCAGCTCCATGGCATGAAGCAGCAGAGTTGGTAGTCCTGGTTGTGTCTGTGCTGGGAGGAGATGGTTTCAGATGATTTCTGATGATCAGTGTTGGGTGAAAAAAAATCTCTTTGCTTACCCTGACAAGGACACCAGGAGGAGGCTGATGGCAGGACAGAGATGCCTCTGTCCCCAGTGTCCAGCACAGTGTAGGGACAAGTAAGGTTGCAAGCCTGGCATGGGGGCAATTGTGTGTTCACTTGGGATAGGCACAGCACAGACCAGCTGTGTGGTGCCTGGGTGATGATGCTGTTGAGCTGTGGTGTTACCTCCTTGCTAGTGGTCAGTAGCTGCCTGGGGGCTGAGGCTCCTTTCGTGGACTGTACTGGCACCTACTGGGCAAGGTGGGATGAGCTGTCAGTGCAAAGGAGCATCTTCCCCTGGGTCTGCTGTATGGCTGGCCTGGCTGACCACCTCTGAGAAGATGTGGGTGGCACTAAAGGGACCTGGTGGCTGTGGGATGGACCACTCATGTCTCCGGCTGTCCTTGCAGTTCACAGACCAGCAGCAGTTCTACCTGGCTCTTGACAACACAATGATTGTGGAGATGCTGAGGACGGACCTCTCATACCTCTGCAGCCGTTGGAGGATGACTGGACGGCCAACCATCACCTTCCCCATCTCCCACACCATGCTTGGTATAAATCCTCCAGCCTCACAAGGCATTTGGCTAGAGCAGCCCTGGGAAGTTGCCTCTGGGGTGGGCCGATGTGGGACTGTCTCGGTAATGGGGTCATGGTGGGGCTGGAACAGCCAGTAGCATCCTGTAAATTGTTTACTGCTCAAAGGAGTCACGCTGAGTTGGCAGCTGTCCTGGCAGCTAGTGGGACTGCCAAGCGCTAGTGCCTGCAGCTCAAGGGGCGTTTGCTGGCACGGGGGTATTCAGTCTCTCTCTGAGCAGCTAGGCTTGTTGGGAGACCTTTTGGGAGCAAGATGAAAAATATAATCCCCCCCTGTAAAAGTGTTCATGGGGCTCTCCCTGCATCTTGACTCTTCACTAAGACTAACCACCTGCTAAAGGCTTCCCTAGATAACTGGAAGGGGAAGACAGCAAATGAGGGAGCAAAGAGAGCAAAATGCTGTGCACTGGTGCAGAGCAAAATTGGCATCTCTGGAGCCACTCGCAGCTTTCCCATGAGTCTGGTGCAGGGAAGGGGCTATTCTGCTTTCAGGCCTTCTTTGCTCTTCTTGTGTACTTGAAGTCCCCTTAGTGTCTTGAGTGTGCCCTTTGCTGTGGTGTCTTGTTGCCCTGACAGCAGCACCCCCTTCACTGCCTTGTGTGAAAGCCAGGGGCAGAGCAGGGGACCATTGGGGTGCTGTTGTCTGCTACTGATGGCTTCAGCTAAGGTGAATCCCAGGAGCCTGGTGTGTGTCTTGGCCTGGCTTTCCCAGAATCAATCCTGGACAGTTCTGAATTGCCCTTTTTGAGTAGTGCTTTTGGTGCCATAGCCTGTCTGTGCATGCTAAAACAAGGTTCTGGGTGATACCATGGTACTTTGCATGTCTAAATGCCCACCTGGCACTGTGATACTTTCTGGGAGCCTCTTGGGGTGGGAGAGCCTGACTGTGTCTCTGTTCCCAACAGATGAAACCGGCAGCACCGTGCACCCTGCAGTGCTGGCAATGCTGCGGAAGCTGCAGGACGGGTATTTTGGTGGCGCAAGGTGAGCGCAGCTTCGTGGGTTGCAGGAGGGCAGAGGGCTGGTGACCTCTGAGAGCCTGGTTATGAGGGTACCTGCTGGGCCTGAGCTGTTGGGGAACAAGCTGTGAGGGATACATTGGGGTGTGCTAGGCTGTAAGTGCACCCCAGGGCTACAATTCCAGTGGAGGAGATGCAAGAGAGGACTTATGTCTTCATGCTGTTAAACCTATGGCTGCAGTATCCCTCTAATATCTTTTGGGCAGCCCTTCCACGCTCATCTGTGGCTGGAGGAGTTGCAGGCAGCTCAATCAGGCACTGGGGCATGTGTATGCTCCTAGGCAAGCATGTCTCTCCCTGATGAAGGGTCTGCCTGGATCCAGGAGGCAAAGCCAAGGGTATTGCCTCCCTCTTCCTCTTTGTGTGACCTCCCCTCCTCTCGCCCAGGATCCAGACGGGTAAGTTGTCGGAGTTGCTGACAACGTCGTGCCGAACACACCTCAGCTTTATGGACCCTGGGCCAGAGGGTAAGGTCTTTGCCAAGAGTTACGAGCTCTGCATTGACAGCTTTGAGGAGCTAGATGCCGAGGAGTGGCTGCATGGCTTGCAGGTAGCAGAGGATGGTAAGGGGGAACAGGCCAGTCACTGCTGTAGAGTGGCAAATGCCAAAATCACCCGTGAACCTGTAACACCCCATCTCCCTGCCGGTGCCTGCCACTGTGTTGTTCATACACTTGAGTTTTCACCGTATTTCCGTTTCCATCTGACCCTCCATCAATTAACCTTGTCTGGGTGATGCTCGTGGTGACACCAGTGGGATGGGACTGGGTGAATTGATGCAGCTGTTGTAGCACCCTCGCTGGAGGGGTTTCTCAGACAGACAGGGCTGAGGCTGGTGGACGTCAGGAGCACAGAGGATGCTCTGGAATGAGCCTCTTCAACCTTCATAAACTGTTATATGAGAAAGAGACAGGTTTGGCAGCCTGCTTCTGCTCAGGAGATTTGGCTGAGGATCTCTGTGCACAAGTGACAGTGCAGAAAGTGATGGTACGGAGCCTAAGGTGGTGTGACAGAGTCACCATGTCCCCAGGCAGTCTTTGAGTGTTGTTTTCTCCCAGCCTTTGACCCTCCCTGAGCAGAGCTGCTCCAGTGGGTGCCAAATGGAGTCCTTGCTGCTGTAGATAGGATGCCTGAGAAGTCCATCACAGTGTGATGGACCCACCTTCTCCTGAGATCTGAGACCATGGCAGCGTGCAAATTTGCTGCTCCCCTTGCAAGCAGGCCTGGGTATGTTCTCATCCTGTGTGACTTAGTGTCGGTCATCTTCCCAGCCTTCCCATCAGTCTGCTTTGCCTCTGCTGCTCCTGTAGCTAAAGTTTGCACTGCTGTTACTCTGAGTATTCACTTCTCTTGCCCTCCTCTTGCTTTGCCTGTGGTCTTCTTGCAGGTTGCACCCAGGCTTCTCCAAGTTGTCTGCTTCCCTGCAGGCCCAATCAATGTGAGACAGGGCCTGCCTGACCTCTCTACAGCAGCTAGAACATGCTCAGTTTTAAGTTTTTTCATGTGGTCAGATGCTGCAGACAGGCAGAGTAATGTTCTCAAGACTGATGTCTGGGGGACTGCTCTAGCTGAACCTTCAGGCACTGGCATGAGGCGTCCCTACCAGGTGCAGAAAGGGGATGCTGTGCTGTCAGCCTCGGATGCCATCTGCAGCTACCTCCTTGGGCAGATGCACTAGGGCGCTTGTGCTAGCTGGAGAGCAGTGGGGCTTTACTCTGGCCCACTGGCTGGAAGTGCACTGACAGCTCTGTGTTGTATCACATTGTCTTGGCATTGGGCGTCTGCTCCCCAGAGCATCCCCCTCACTGCTGGGCAGCGCCGTTGTCTGCCGGCTGAGCAGAGACGTAGCCTCTGAGCACCCTCCTCCATGCTGCAGGTACAAAGTGGTGGCTCTGGTGCTCCTGATGTGGTGTTGGGAGCAACGGGAGCTGCTGAAGGCTGGGCAAAGAGCAAGGCAGGAGCCATAACTCCTCCTCTAACTCCTAATCAGAAATAACTGGTAGTTTCTAATCAGAAGTAACTGTTGCAAAACCCACCCTGTCTTGCTTCCATGCTGGGAGTCCTACTTAGATGAGGCCCTTGTTATGCCGGGGTGCGTGTAAGTGGTCTCTGCTTGCACAGGCAGCCCCTGGCTGTATTGCCCCTTCTTCCCTGGAGGGAAAGAGCCTGAGGGTTTCGCCTCAGGGTTTGAGTAGACTCTCCTCTCCTTGTGCAGGTTTGGACCAGTCACACAGCAGCCCTATCACCTCCTTTGTCCAGATGGGACTCAGAGAGAGCCCCAGTTTGGGCCCAACTGGCAGCCAGCATCCCAGGCAGCGGAGTAGTGTAGGAAGGGGGATGCTGCGGCTGCCGTGCTTTGCGAGCCCGGCTGCTGGCACTGTCTGTCTGGCTGCCAGCACTAGCGCCATGTTGTCGCTTTGTGCAGCCAGCAAAGCTTTGCCCTCGTGGAGGCACAGCTTGGGAGCTCGCAGGGGCCTGGGGGTGCCCCTGCACAAAGTGGCTGAAGCTCTGCCCGCCCCCATCCCCTTCTGCCTCCCCTTCCAGAGGACACGTATGATGAGGTTGCTCAGTACTTGGACCACCTGCTTCAGCGCACGGTTCCACAGTCAAACCTCCCTCCCACCGCCCAGCGGGGAGGGCTGAACCGCTTCCGGGCTGCTGTCCACTCCACCCGCGACCTCATATCCCTGGCATCCAAGGCCAAAGACCTTCACGTCCAGAGTGAGTGACTCCAGCATGATCAGCAACTTCACTCAAGCCTGGCAATGAGGCTGAGTTGCCTTGGGAGTTTCCCAGCTGTGTGATGTGGGAGGCCCCATGGACTGCAGAGCAACTCTGCCTGGGCAAAGGCACATTATGTCCATCGTGTTAGTCCTGGACATGGAGAATCTTGGAGCTGGTGCCTGGGCAGTCCTTGTGGATTCTGCTGAACGACAAGGGATGGCATCTCCCTGTGGTGTTCCTCTAACTGGGTGGGCAGGGGCTGCTTCTCCCACAGCTGACTTCTCTTCAGGGGCTGCTGGGGTAGCAGAGCATGAGATATGAGGTGGTTTGGGGTACAGCAGCGGTGACTGGGGTTCAGAAGTGTCTGCACGAACCTTGGCTTTCTTTTAGATGTTGGGATGTATGTCCCCAGCAAGATCTTCCAAGCATCCCAGCAGTCAGTTAAGCTGCTGAGTTCACCCGACCAGCATGACACAGATGGCAAGGTGAGCCCTGTCCTTCCCAGACTGGCTGAGCAGTGGTGTCCTTTCAGCTGGAGCCAGAAGGTCCTTGCGGGATTGCATGGGGAAGGCTTGGTGTTTGGTGAGGGGGAATATCCATGGGTGAATGGCCTTAGCTCCATAACCAGACCTCATCTGGTGTGGAATGCTGGTGGTTTTAACCAGGAGCACGGGTCTCTGTTTCCCTAGAGCCAAGCACCCTATGCAGAGGTGAACCTGCCCCGTGATGAGGATGGCAGCGTGGACTGCAAGGTACTGGTGGACCAACTGCGCATCTGTCCCACACTGCAGGAGCAAGCGGACATCCTCTACATGCTCCACATCCTCAAGTATGAGCTCCAAGTCCTGCCGGCTCACTGAGCAGAGAGAGACGGTGTAGCTGTGCATGCGTCCTAATGCACACTGCCTGGGAGTTGCTGCAGGGCAAATTGCTCACTGTAACTCAGGATCTCCTTTACTGCAGGGGGCCTGAGTGGCATACGGGGCTTGATAGCGAGCCTGGCCCCACTGTCAAGGAGCTCCTCACTGAGCTGTATGTGCGGGTGGGGCAGACACGCCAGTGGGCACTGATCCGCTATATCTCTGGCATCCTCAAGAAGAAAGTGGAAGCTCTGGATGAGGTAACAACTGTGCAGCTGGCCTCTAGTGGGCTGAGGTCCATCAGGGAGGAGCCAGCAGAGCGGGCAGGCAAATCGCAGCTGCCTCAGCTCTGTCTCCCCCTGCCTTGTGCTGAGGCTCCTAACCCTGTTGATATCTGGGGTTACCCTTTCTGTCCCCAGGCCTGCACTGACCTCCTGTCTCACCAGAAGCACTTGACAGTGGGCCTGCCCCCAGAGCCACGTGAGAAGACGATTTCCACGTGAGTGTGACACCTTTCCCTCGCCACGTGTGCTGTCCTGGGACTGGATGTGATCCCACTGCTCTGGAGTCTGTGGGCAGGAGCAGTTCTGGGTGGCTGTCCCCAGCCTGTATCTCCTGTCTGGGCTGTACAGGCCAGGAGGGCTGCAGGGCTTACTCTGCTGCCTCTCACCTGCTCTGCCATTTGCTCTCTCATCAGCCCAATCCCCTACGAGGAGCTTGTTCACCTCATTGATGAAGCCAGTGAGAAGAACCTCAGTGTGTCAGTCCTTACCCAGGTGAGGGGCAAGTGTGATGGGAATCCCCACAGCTGGGTGTTTGCCCTGGTGAGCAGCAGTGAGGTGACCTGCCTCTTCCCTTCCAGGAGATCATGGTGTACTTGGCCATGTACATGCGCACACAGCCTGCACTCTTCGCTGAGATGTTCCGCATCCGCATCGGGCTCATCATCCAGGTGATGGCAACGGAGCTGGCACACTTCCTGCGCTGCTCGGGTACGTGTGGCAGGAACGGCACCCTCGCTGGGGTGGGTGCTGTAGTGCCTGGGGCCCTATCAGTGAAGAAGAAGTACTGTTAAAAATGGGCAACTCGGTAACAGGACAAGACCCTGCATGACAGTGCCAGGGTCTGCAGCTGGAACTGTTCGCGGACAGCGCAGGTGGGTATTTCACTGTGATCTCTATTTGGGCACGTGTTGGGCTGGCGTGGGGAAGAGTCCCTGTTGTAGGCAACACCTGGAGTTAACGTATGTCCTTGGACGATAAGCTCCTGTACCAGTGCGTCCTTTGCTAACAGAATGGAATGCAGCGTAGAAATGTTCCAAGAGGACTGTGAGGCAGGGTACAACATCCCAATTCTGTTCTCTCTAGCCAGAGAAGCCACCGAGAACCTGATGAATCTCAGCCCATCAGACATGAAAAGCCTTCTCTACCACATCCTCTCTGGCAAGGAGTTCGGGGTGGAAAAGAGTGGTGAGTCTCTCAGCAGGATTGTGAGAGCATCTCTGGGCAAAGCTGCATCTTAGTGTGGAGTGGGGCCAGCTTCAGGTGTTCCCACCTGTGGGGGATGTCCCTGGGCTCCTGCACGTTCAGCACAGCTGCTTCTGCACTACAGTGGTCCAGTGAGAAGCTGTGCTCTTCAGCAGGGTGGTGCTGAGCTGATTTCCAGGGAAAAAGCCCAAGTCCTGTGGCTATTGGGGCTTTCCTTAGTTTGGCATTTAGTCTGGTGGGGCCTGAATTGAAGCAGTTCTGTGCTGTGCTTATGGGTCTCTGGTGCTGGTTGAGATAGAGGGCAAGGTTGTGCAGATGTACCAGTGCCTGAGCAGCAATGAGGGATGTACATGCCCTGAGCCATGATGCCCACCCTAGACCTCTCTTCCCTTCCAGTGCAGTCGGTTGACTCGTCGCTCACCACTGCTATCTCCATCTGTGAGGTGGAGGCTGTTGGGGCCACCAAGCCTGAGCGTGCCGGCCTCGTCAGGCTGAAAAGTGAGATCAAACAGGTGAGGGCAGATGGCGCAGGCTGCTCCTGCCAGGTTTTGTGGGTGACAAGCAGTTACAGGACAGGTGAGATTGATGGGAGAGCAGGAGGGAGCTCTTTCCTGGGCTTGAGGGAGTTTACAGCTTCTTCCAGGAGTTCCTTTTGACTCCAGTCCTGCCCTGAGAGGACAATTGGGGCAAATCTGTTAGTGGGGGCAGGGGTTGCTCTGGCAGTGCAGTACAGGGGGAGCACAGGGGTGCTTGAAAAGGTGCAGTGCTGGGGAGGACCACACAGTGTCCCAGAAGTGTCTGGTGTCCCGGTGGGCCTCTTCCAGCAGCAGAAACTTCATTTTCTTTTTCTCTTGCAGCAATTGGATAAACATAAGCAGTCTATGACCGGGAGTAAGGTGAAGCTACCCTGGTCCTCTTGCAGCTTCAGCTTTTATCCCTCACACCATGCACCAGGGCAGCTACTGAGCATGCATGAGTTAATGAGCTTTCCTAAACAAACACCCTGAGCGAGTTGCTGCAACAATGAGCTGGCTTCCCCTCTTGGCAGACTGAGGGTCACTCTGTTCAGGACAGGGGAAAGAGGCTGGTTCCCTGGGAAAAGGTCGACATGGCTTAATGTGCTGTGGAGGCCCAGGGCTGCCACTGCCCAACAACCTTTGGGGAGCTCCCCTTTGAGTGGGACCTCCTGTGTTTGGCCTTACAGGGAGGAATGCTTCTCTAAGCTGTGGGCATTACAACCATCTGCGAGCTGTGCTCCACAGCTGCTATGGCCAAATAGATTCCATTATACCCACAAAAACTGGCTGAGCAGGATGGCATGATGTTTCCAGTGCCATGAGCAGCAGTGGCCCTGCCCGGCAGTTCACTGGTGATCACTGGAATCCTGCCTGTAGCCTCCTCAGCTATTTCTTCTCTGGGATAAGAGGCTCCTGTCCAGCTACAAGTCACAAGCACCTCCTCTGATGCCTGGTGTGTGTCTAGGAGGAATCTTGAGCTCTAGGAGGAGTCCCATCCTCAAAGATACAAGGCCTGTGGGGACCAGGCTGATACAGCAGGTTTATGGCCAACCTGCAGCAGTGTGAAACGTGGCATTGCAGACACCACACGTGTGGCAAGGAGGATCATCCATGGGTAGTGACCTTGCTGCTGCCCCTCCAGTCTGCCTCAGACTATGTCCCTGCCCATGCCAGCAGCAAACAGAGCAGTAGCAGCCCTGCCTCCATGTGCTGTCCAGCACAAGCCCACTGCAGCCGCAGCACCAGCATATGGGGGCCCTGCGGCCACCCTGTGCCCTGGCACAGTCCTTCCCTCTGATGCTAATATGAGACTTTATGCAACGGGCCTTTTGAAACTACCTCTCAATCTCCAGCTAACTGCAGCCCCTGGGATAATTGCCCTGTGACCTGAGCTTGGTCCACGCTGCTGTTGCTCTGCTTGCTGTGGTGGCTGCCCTGCTCCGGCACAGTCTGATTTTTGCCTCTCCCTTTCTCCTCCAGCCCCTCAGTTTGCAGCCCGGGGTCACTGACTTGAAGTCCTCTCTGGTAACCTGTGTTTGTTGACTGGATGTGTAGGGTCTGTCCTGTTTGTGTCTACAGAAAGGAGCTGTGCTCTTGGGGTGCTGGGGAGCCAGGGCTGCAGGGTGGGCTTTGGGGGCAGGAGGTAGCAGCTCTGCCCTGGGAACCAGGTTGGGTGAGCACCAACTGTTGGGCTGCAGTGGGTCGCGTTCTTGTGGGGTATTTAACTTTACAGCAGTCTCTGGTCCTTGTTTTGTCTGCCCAGTCCACTGGGCACTCGGAGTTGCTGGGCAAGGGCTCCTTTTCAAGCATGCTGGCAGACCAGGGCAGTAAGGACAGCCGCCAGGGCCAGTGGCAGCGGAGACGGCGGCTGGATGGGGCCCTCAACCGTGTCCCTGTGGGCTTCTACCAGAAGGTGTGGAAGGTTCTGCAGAAGGTGAGCTGGACATCTGACTGACGTGTCTCCGTGCATGTGAGCCTGTGGTCCCAGGCACCAGCCTTGCCAGCGGCACTCGAGCACCTTGGACTGGTCCCCAATGTTATATAGATATGTACTTCATGGACAGGGTCTGCAGCTGGCCCTGGAAAGATGGGTCAGAGCTGGAGCTGCCTTGTAGACATGCAGGAACTACCTCACACTGTGCTGACTCCTGCGGAAGGGGGCTAGGTCTGCTCGGATGCCTTATATATCAGCGAGGCAGGCGTAGGGCTGGGGGCTGGAGTCAGAGTGGAAGCAGCTCTGGGCACAGCTCATCCGTGGCATAGTAAGTCAGGGAGCAGAGCCCCGTGCTGCTTGCAGGAGGGTTCCAGCTGATCCCGAACTGATGGGAAAGAAGTGGTGCTGTGCCAAGAGTCAGGAGGCGGAGCTGGAGTATGTGGACAGCATGCACCAGTGCTCAAGTGGGAGTGAGTTGGGCTGGACTGGTGCTTCTCCAGGGCATAACTGTGGTCTCCTTGTTGTTCTGCAGTGCCATGGCCTCTCTGTGGAGGGCTTTGTTCTCCCCTCTTCAACAACCAGAGAGGTAGGAGCTTTATGTAAAGGGAAAACAGGGCAGGTGTTGGGTGCTAGTTTGCTCTGGGTGAGTGCCCAGCATAACTCAGGACTTGTGCTGGTGATGTGGTGCTCTAGGTGCATTTGTTTCTTCCTTCTCACAGATGACCCCAGGGGAAATGAAATTTGCTGTGCATGTGGAGTCAGTCCTCAACCGTGTGCCCCAGCCAGAGTACAGGCAGCTGCTGGTGGAGGCTATCTTAGTGCTCACCATGCTGGTGGACATGGAGGTGCACACCATTGGCGGCATCATAGCTGTGGAAAAGATCTTGCACATGGCAAATGACCTCTTCTATGAGGAGCAGGTAGGGGCCAGGTATCATACAAGGGCCACAGCCTGCACCCGGGGCTGCTGGCTGCGTTCCCCACAGCTATGCAGGGCTCACCCACCTGGAGGGTCCTGCCTGTTGTCTTCATTGTGGTCACGGGGTCAGCAAAGATGTAGTGTCCTCTTCCCGCTGCTCACTGTCAGTGTGTCACACTGCAAATGCAATGGAAGATGCTTGAGGTGGAAGCTGGTGAGGAGGCTGCCCTTATTCTTAATGCTGCCTTTCTCTTTCCTCGTCCAAAATCCAGAAAGCCCTGGGTGCTGATGACCACATGCTGGAGAGGGATCCCACAACGGGCATCTGCAGCCTGCTGTATGACAGCGCACCGAGTGGTCGGTTCGGCACCATGACCTACCTGTCCAAGTCGGTGGCCATGTACGTGTACGACTTCCTGCCCGCCGATGGCTGCTCCATGCAGTAGCTCCTG
Source organism: Todus mexicanus (assembly GCA_013389965.1). NCBI lineage: Eukaryota > Metazoa > Chordata > Aves > Coraciiformes > Todidae > Todus > Todus mexicanus. The sequence continues at coordinate 575 of WEIS01322694.1, read as the reverse complement.
CAGCTCCTCTCCCCAGTTTGCAGATGCTGCGGGAGGGTTGTTTCATACAGCTTTTAAAGATGGGTGTTACGCTAGTTTGCAGGCAGCCTGTGTGGCCATCTCTCCTCCCAGTCCTGGCATCTTGGTAGGTGAGCGGCTCTCCCAAAGAGCTCCTCAGGAGGCACACGTGCTAAGCTGACCTGGGCCTGTGTGTGGCCTGTGGAACAAGGGCTAGCAGAGAACGGCTGAGCTTTGAAGCCTGCTTGTGTTAGAAGTGTCTGCCTACACAGCTCCTCCTGGGCCATCAGCCCCAGAGGGGCCTGTGTTTGAGGGAGGTGGAAAAGGACCCTCTCACCAGGTGTGTGTGCTCAGCTCTGGCCTCCGCCCCAGCTCCAATAGCCTTGCACAGGAGAGGGGTGGTGCCTTTAGAGTGAGTCTCAGCTCCGCTCCATCCTGCAGGTCAAACCCCACATAGGATAATGCAGTTGGACCGATGGGGATCAGGCACATGCACTACAAAGTGGTGGAGGGAGTGGGGTATAGAATCAGAGCAGCTTGGTGTGGAAGGGACCTTTTCAAAGATCATCTAGTCCAAC
>WEIS01322693.1:0-11181 GCA_013389965.1 Todus mexicanus | reverse complement strand
GCAGGGCAGGTGGGGAGCAGATCGTTGCCACCCATCAGTGATGTTCAAGATGCCTGCCGTGCTTTGGGATGTCCGAGGGCACACCCCTGGTGAAGGGTCCTGGTACAGGATTTCCTGCTGGATGGTTCTTCCAGAACGCAGACTTTTTAATGGTAGGATATTTCCCCATCCTTTCGGGGCTGATAGGTTGTATTTTGCAAACCCAGACCATCTGTTTCAATGCCGATTTTCCACAAATGGCACCGTATCAAAACTGAATCACCAAGATTTTAAAACATCACATCAACAGGTTTAATGGGGGATGTGGTTTGGGCTTCATGAAATACCACCTGTTGGAGCAGACCCATCTCCGGTAGGTGTGGGGCATTTGTCAAATCTCTATTTTTTATGGGGAACAAACAAATCTCAACGGGACTTTAGTTACCTGCTGCCTTCTGGCAGGAAATGATAACCCAGTCCTGATAACCCACGGCGGTGCCTCCCTCCAGATGCTTCTCCTTAAGGCAGGTCACATCTCACGTGGGTCTCAGTTACATTAATCATCTTCCCTTTTTCTGCGAGCTCTGTATCCTCCAAGGCAGCAGCCACCCAGGCTCTGTGTGACTCGGATTCTCAGCACAGGCCTCACTTTAATTTTCCACCAGGAACTCCAGGACATTCCCTGGTATAACGTCCGCTGGTTACACCAACCCAGAACACGGTGAAGGTTTCCAGCTGGCCTGGGTGTACTGAGCCAGAGCTGCTCGGGTCCTCCTGGAGCCTTGCATAGCAACAACCCATTTACCTTGCCACATGAAGTCCTTCATCTACAGAGAACTTGTGTTGTTCACGCACCACAGGGTGAAACCACCCCCTCCTTCCCTGTTGCAAGGGGATAATCTCGTAATTGTGGGGGCCTGGCGTCAGATCGATGGAGTTCCGCACAGACAGCCGCAATTCAGCGTAAGCACCAGCTGTAAAACACACACGTGAGGCACCAGCCCCCAGCCTCGCTGGGCCACTCACTCCAGACTCCCTGGTCCTTGGGGGTTATGCTCAAGTGGTCAGACAAAGCAAATAACCGAGGTGGTTTAGGCACCTGAATTCATGGTGCTAGGTACAAAAGGAATAAATAAAGCATTAATTCTGCATTGTAACACACACAAAAAAGCGCAGCTCTTTGTTTAGTGCTTGATCTTGCTGCGCTGTCAGCTCCTGAATGATGCTCTTCTGCTGGTCCTTGCTAAACCTACCTCAGCCTGATAGCTCGGCAATTTTTATGAGCTAGGCTGAGAAAGGCAGAATCGTGAGCCTGCCAGATGTGGCGATGTTCAAGAAGGGACCCCAGATGATGTAGAGATGCTTCCCCCGAGGATGGCCACACCTCTGGAGTCCCTCCGTGGGCCACATGCAATGGCTTTGCAAACGCAGGTGCCCTATGGGTGGCACTTTGAGCAATCCTCGCCCTAAAGCATCATCTGGAGTCAGCTGCAGGCATCAGGCTCAACAAGCCACAAACCAACCAGGAAAACCCTGCCAAGGAGTCAAAGGGGAGCAATCCTGAGGGATCCGGCTCCAAGGAATTGCTGTGAAATAACTTCAGGGAGAATTACAGGCAAATAAAGTGGAGCTTTGCAGCTCTTTATACGTGCTGTGATCTGAAGCTGAGCTGCCTGTAGAGCACCAGGCAGCAGAAGGCAGAAGGGCAGGGGCTGCCACCAGCCGGTGGTTATTTACGATGGCCATCTGCGGCATCACACAGCCCATCGTGCTGATTTGGGAACTTCAAAGCACCATCGGGAATAAACACGAGACCTCTTCGCTTCAAACACACTGACAACTTCACTGGCCTGAGCCAAACGAGCTTGTGCTGTTGTGGTGGTTGTTGTCGCCGTTGCTATTTGGTTGCCCTGAGGAGCCCTGCTGTCAAGCCATGCAGATGAACCGTTCTGGTCGCGCTGAGCTAGTGCTGGAGAAATCCAGGTCTTGCTTTATTTTTTTGTCTGCCAAGGGACATTCCCGACAAATCGGACACAGGGAGCAGATGGTTAAGGGCAGGCCCCTCTGTCTTCCTCTTGGCTCTTCTCCCCACCATAAATAAATCACGGCAGAACTCGCTCTGTCTGCAAATGGTGGTGTTTGGGAAAGCCAACCCCGACAGTGGCCTGTCACTGGGGCAGAGGGAGAGGTCAGATTGCTTTGTGGTGACTTCAGCAGATAGGAGGTGACAGTGATGCCCCAGAACATCATGCAGGACTCGCAGCCAAGCAGCACCGATGCGCTCGTTCTCTAAATGCTCTTGCAGTTGATGGAATGAAAAAAAACCCCACCCAGGAGGCTGAGATGGGGGACGCAGAAACTGCTGCACCAGCTCACCCCGGCACCTCCAGCGAGAGTCCCAGGAAAGGGCAAGAAACCTTCAGATGGAGCAGTCACAGCCCCATGTGCTCGGAGAGGGTAAGTCATTACATCTTTGCTCTGAATTGGTGGTTGCTCCACAGACTAGAAAGAATGCAAGCGCATTCTCCCAGTGTAAGACCTGGTGTAGCTGTGCCTACCCCAGGTCGGCGCTGCCTCCTTGGGTTAAAGGCTGCCTCTGCCCAAGGGACCTGCTGCCCATATCCCAGTCGGGGCTCCCCTGAAAGCTGGAGCATCTCCTGAGTTACAGGAAATACCGACAAAGGCAAGGAGCTTGCTTTGATTTCCCTGCACCCAGAGGTGGTGTCTGAAGCTGAGCGCAGAGCTTAGGCACACCTGGAAGCTCAAACTGCTTGGGAAAGAGAGGACAGGGAGGCAGGAACGCGCCGTCTTGCAGGGCATGGTCAGGCAAGGGAAAATGAGCACTGCAGACAGGAAGGAGATGGAGGGGAGGGCAGGCAAGGTGAAATGGTAGAGGGTAACCGGGACACTAGTGAACCCCTCATTTTTCCCTGGCATCAGCACACGCGGAGTTTCCCAAGCAATAAATATTTTCAGCCAGCGATACGGGTCTCAAGCTCCAGCTTGGCCAAGCAGATGTGCAAGAGCTTAAGCACAAACACGAGGTGAAGTTGTCATCTCTTCTCCCAGACATGAAGCTCTCTTGGCAATTAAGCCTGTCCTAATGAGCTCGGTGAGGAGCGACAGAGTAACGAGCTGTGCTGAGGGGGACTCAGGGCCCGATTACCAAACCGTAGGAATCTCCACGGTGAGATGAGAACGGGCTACTGTAACTTATTGTTTCCTCTTAGTTGGTGTCTAATTAAAGTTATCCTGAGTGAGAGAAATAGTCATTAATTCCTCTATCCCCTATTCTGGGGGGATTTTTGGTAGATGGGGAGGCGTGGCCCCGACAGCAAACTCCTGCTATGTGCATCCAGGCGCCTCGTAACGTTTTCCTGAATGCGGTTGGAATTAATTCCCCTCACTTGAAGGAATTTTAGTTCAAGCACAGAACCAGCTCCTGCTGGTTCTCGGTGTTTTGTCTTGTTTCAAAGAGCTGTAACGCTTGCGCTTCTCGATGCCTTTTGTACAGTATCGGATTAGAGTGAAAGTCCTTTTGTTAGCAGCTTAACCACTTCATCCCTAAGCTCATTTGTACCCCCGGGATGAATACTAAGCGATACCCAGCGACAAGCTGCTGGGTCAGGGTCTGAAGAAAAGCCTGCTGGAATCGGGGCAAGGCAGCCGTGGGGGTGAGCTGCCTGCCCAGCCTGCAGCAGCTCCTTGCTCAAGGGTCTGCTGAGGGTCTAGAGCTGCTGCCTCTCTACCTACAGGATAAAGCCAGGAGCAAGGCAGATGTTAGAGAAGCTGGACTGCATTCTGGAAGAGCTCAGCTCTCTCTTTTGAGGAGAAATGAAGCCAAGATCTGAAGCGAGGTGCCCCTGTGCTCAGCCTGAGCTAGGTGGAGCACACGGCAACCTTCCTGCCTAACCTGCACAGCAACAGCCGGTTTTCTGTCCACATTTTCCTGCCTGACTTTCCACAGCTCCTCAGCCACTCCAGGGCGGGTCTTACACTAGCCGTGGGATTGGTATCACTAATAATGAACATTTCTGGATAGTTAACTGGTAGGATGCGCTATGGCCCCAGAAACTGGAGCTGAGCCTGTACTGTGGCTGAGTGATAACGGGACAACAAACACACCACGGGGAGCAGGGTCAGGAACTCACCTCCTGTCTCAGGCAAGCCAGCGCAATCGTTGCTAGTTGAGAGTGTCCCCACTGTCCTTGTCCTTGCAATCCTCGGGCTGGTCCCTTTCCCTGGACTGTGTTTTTGCTGTGTCCTGCTCAGACACAACAGTCTTGTCAGAGCTCATGTTCCTTGGGGGCAAAGGTTCTCCTCTGCATTCAGGGCCTTCGGCATCTTCGCCGCCTTTCAGTGCAAGTGTCTGCCCCTGAAGAGCAGCTGTCTGGGTGACCTCCTCCTCTCTTTTTCTCTCCAGCTGTCCTTGACCTGCATCCAGTCTGTCTCCTGCTGCTGTGTCCAGCTTTCCTCCGGGGCTGTTGGCAGAGTCCTCAGCGGACTCCTCCTCTGAAGCTGTGTTTTTCTCTGAGCCAGCTCCATCTAAAGCCGCTCCCGCAGCCAATGCCAAGGTCTCCTCAGCGCCGTGCCCGGTGGCTGGCACAGCTCTTGGAAGGCTGCTTGGTGAGGCAGCACCGTTAGTGCTCTCCTTCCCCTGGGAGACATCAGCAGAGCCAGGCTTCCCACAGGCAGCTTCCCCAACGCCTTCCTTACTTGGCTTGGGCCCTGGCTCCGAGTCTCCTGTGCCGGCCACAGACACCTCCGTGCTGAAGCTCTTCACTCCTCTCCGCTCCTCCTTCTGGCCGTTGTGGGCAGACTGGACCTTTCCATTTCGTAGCCTTTGTGCTGAGGAGGTCCCGTGCTCTTGGAGGCTTGGCTGTTTCACCTTCTCCTCCAGCTCAGCTGTGCAGTTCTCTTCCACCCCTTCCTCACCTCTGCTCTTCCGCTTGTCTGTTCCAAGGCTCCTCTGCAAAAAGGAGGAGATACTTAGTTCGGCTTACCAAAAAAACCAGCAGCTGGTATTTCTCAACCTGTGATGCTTCTCAAAACTTGAGGAAACATTTGCAGAGACCATTAAAGGACATAAAAGGGTGTACGTGGAGAAGTGTTCAGGGACCAGAATAAGCGGGGTTGTGCTGACAGGGTCAATGCAAGAGGCGGAGCCACTCTCATGTCACAGCATCTGAAGAGTGCTAACGAGGGATATGTTTACACCAACATAGATGTCTCCCAGCTCTGCCCTGGCCAAGAGCATCCAACTTTCCTGACAGTGCATGTTTTGAGAGAACTGGGCAGCCAGCCTTGAACTCATGAGCTCACCTGGCCATCAAGGTCATCCTTCAGAAAAGACATGTCCTCACCTTCTTTTGCATCCCATCTGTCAACAACAAAAAATAATCAGACTTCAGGCCTTCCATGTTCTCATATGGCAAAGCCTGAGACCCGGGTAGGAATTTCTACCAGGCATTCCTTGTCTGAGCCCCTTGACCACGCAACAAGAGATAAAAGTGGCCAGTTCCTGGTCCAGTTCCTTTTGGCACCTGCAAAGCACTCAGCCCGTCCAGAGACGCTCATCGGAGACCACTAAATCTTCATGAGCCGGTTGTTACAGTTCTAAATGTAATGAAAACATAAAATCCGATTGCCAGAACAGCCAGCTGTCGTTAGACTAACGAGATGGACGGTTTCCTTACGCGGATGTCTGCCACAGTCTGGTCCAGCCTGCCTGACAGTGCCCAAGTGTCCCAGATCTCCACAACGGCAGACAGAGAGGCAGACGGGGAAGGATAAAATTGCTCTGAAGTAGCTCAGGAGGTTGGAGCCGTGGCCATGTGCAAGCAGACCTCCAGAAGGGCCAGAAGGATCAGACGGAAGGTCCAGCTGGCCCAGGCTCTCCTCCCCTCTCAGCATCACTAGCAGATGCTTGGGGTAGAGTTTGGAAAGAGCAACCGTGTTAAACACCTTCCCAGTGCCCAGGAACGCGCAGCTCCAGGGTTTGAGATGGTCTCCACAAATGCGGAGCTCAGAGATATCTCTGGGTTGAGTCATGCTTCACAGACAGTCTCTTCCAAAGATTTGCCTAAGTGCATTTTGACCCCATAACAAATCTGCAGCGGCTACAACATCCTGCGCCAAATTGCTTTGTTAAAGGCTTGTTTGAATTTGCTCGGGTGAGTATGACTCTGGATTTGCCTCGGCAGGGCTACTGGGAGGGAGCGGTCTTAGGAACCTTTGCCTTCTTAGGTGTGCACCTGCTGAGGTACAGCAAACACACACATATATAATATACACAGAGCTCTCCGTGTCCCATACTCTTAAACCACAAGACATGCAGAGGTGTGCGAGATTTAATTCTTCTCTAGGTATACTCCGCTGGGCTTTCCTGGCCTCCCCATTTGGCAAATTTGGGCTGAGAGACAGAAAATGGAAGCGCACACTGAGGTGATTGCAGAGTCTGGCGTTTCCAGAGGCAAATATGTGACAGGGACCCCGCGTGCCCCAGCGAGAACAGCCTGGGAATTACCACCCCAGGCTCCAATCACAGGAAGCTGCCTCACACCATCTTTGTATCTAGCCAAGTCCTCAGGGCAGAAGTGAGTTGTGTTTGCTGGCACCTCCCGGCTCTCAGAGGCGCAGGGTCCTTAATAAGAGGGCGAAGCAGCTTGGAGCAGCCCGAGAGGGCTCAGAGCCAGCGCCCAAACCAGGGCCAGCGAGGTCTCCAGCTCAAACCACAAAGGGGCCCCTTTTCTTGGAAGGAGCCCCCAGCATGGGGGTCGTGTTTTCAGGGTCACTCTGAAAGCTGGGCTGGGTGGGGAGAGCTCATCATACACAATGAACAGGGTTAATTCAGCACAGGCTGTCCTCTCTGCCCACCTCCCTGCCCCCGGTTCTCAGTTCTTCCCTCACTGCCTTGGAGCCCATCCCTTGTCAAACTCTCTTCTTCTCTCCTCCGTCCAGATCCCTGTCCCCGTTTTTTAGTTCTTCTCTCTCTGCCCTGTAGCCCATCACCTTCGAAAGGCTCTCTCCACCTCTCCCTCTGGGCAGCTCCCTGTCCTTTTATTACCATCAATAACCGAATTGCAGTGGCAACCCTCAGCGGCAGAGCCACACTTTGCTCCTGAGGGCGGCTGCTGGCGCCTGGGAGTTTGGTTTGGCGCCGACAGGTCGGCATCTTCACAGAAGAGAGAATTTAATGAGAGCTAAATTTAATTTTACGAAGCACGATTACCTAGCAGGGCTTGGGAAGGCAGCAGGCAAGCCATCTTCAGGCTGTAAGCAGGTTGCCAGCCCACAGCGTAACTAGCTGGCAGTTACGGCTGCTCAGGTGCATTTCCTCAAGCCCGGCCACCGGGAACAAAAGCAACATTCTAAGATGTCCAGGCTGAACACGGCGCCAGGCTCTGCACACCAGAGCTCCTGCTGCGCTGACACAGCAGAGCTGGGCACACACAGCCCCTGCCCAGCACTCTTTGCTTCAGCCAGGACCAGCCAGCAGCGGCTGCCCTCCAGCTAAGGAATTTCTTCTGGGAAATGCCACGAGCAGCCCCGTGCAGCACGTATCTGTTTGTGCATCTGGCTCGCAGCGTGGTCACAACCGACCTGGACGGCTGAAGAATGTCACCATACAATGGCGCTGGAATGGGTTTGTGCCTGGGTAAATGAAGAGGCCTGAGGTATGTAATCAACTCTCCACCCTTTTGTTGCCTGCTGAAGGGCACGGTGGTGCTGTGAAGATGATCACCGTTATTAAACCACCGGCGCGGCTTCAGGAAACTGGAGACTGCGCTGAAATTTAATTAGGGAGAGCAGCAGGGGAGGGGGCCTGGGAGGCCGTGGGCGAAGCGCTAAAGCTCACGCTGCTCTGCTGACGTTCTGAAATTACCTCTGTGCACAGGACTCCAGCGCCGTGCGCTGCCCACAGCTGGCAGGAGCAGACCACCTCCAGCCTCAGCACAGAGGGATCTTTAAGAAGGGTTGTTTAAGAAGAAAAGGCACCTGCACCAAGGCACTCCAGCCTAATCACTACCAGTTCAGTTGGCAACTATCTCTGGAGGCTGCTCCTCCGCACCAGCCGTGCCTGGAGATAAGAGGGGATCACGAGCTTGCTGGGGTATGGCCAGAGCTCCCCAGAGCTGCTCACAGAGCGACCTCAACCCCGCTGGGCTGCTCTGCAGAGCTGCTGCAGGGAATCAGCACGGTAATGACGCACCCCACAAGTACCACAGACCCCACCAAGCGTGCTCCTGCCAGACATGGTCCCAGCCCATACGAACTCATCTGGACGGTATCTTTTTCTGGCTGTCCCTCATCGCAATTAGACAAGGAATGAGACCTGGACACACGTATCACATTTGCTAGTCCACGGCTCTGCCGCCAGGCTGCTCACCTTCTGGCTCTGCCCGTCAGTCTGTCCTTCCCTTTGGCTCGGCTGCTCACAGCGTGTACTGCTTTCGGACCAGGATCGCTCACATTCACTCCATGCTGTCCTCCACCTAGAAGACAGGTTGGAAATGCCATGCAAGAGCAGGTAGGAGCAGCTGAAGGACCACCAAAGGGGCCAGCATCCTTGTATCACTGGGAAGCACCTCCGCAAGGGAAGCCTCTGAAGCTCTAGGCACACCACACGTGTATTTTTCTGAAGTAATAAGAACAAACCAAGAATTTAGAGGTGTTTCTTGTGTGCTTTTTATTCCAAATTCCAATTATAGCTTTAAATCTTATTCCTTGGATACCATCTCCCTTGTGCTGCTCTTGGAAGGCTCGTTCTTGTTCTCCCTTGCCACGCAGCACAGACGGTGGCGTGTTCCCAATAGGGGCTCCACGTCTGCAGGAGTTCCTGGAGAGGACTCTCCACGAGGGCACGTCAGAGCTGCTGGCGTTTAGTGGGGTGACGCAACTGAGCCGTCTGCTTTACTCACCTCTCCCGTCGGGGTGAAAGGACCTGTGCTGGAACTTCCTTGCGTTTCTTCCCCCTGAAAGGACAAAGCAAAGCGTGCATGGGGGTGAGCGAGGTCCTGCAAGGGACACGCAGCACAAAGCCTGGCGTTCAAATAGGGCGTCACAAGGGAAAGCTTTGTTCTGCCAGCCCATCTCCCGAGAAACAGGAGGCGCGATGGACTTCTGCTAGTAGAGAAGCCAGCTTGTGCCACGGCGATCAGAGGTGGTGTGCTCTGGACTAGGATCGCCTCTCAAACCGGTGTTTGGGCAAGGAGGCAGCGCTGAGCCCCCGCATCGTGTCGCACAAGGTTACAGAAGCCACTGCTCTCCCTGGGAAGGTATAAAGCACTAGCACCCAGACGCTCAAATCCCATCCCCTGAGCACTCGGCAAAGCAGAGAGGGCTGCGACCCCAGCACTGCGCTCAGAGGCGTTTGCCCAGGAAAGCAGAATTACACAGCTGCTGTGGCACTGGGATTCGCACGATCAGCACTCGCCAGCGTCAGGACAGAGTCTAGGTGTGTCCCCTGCCAACCTTTCTTATTGCTGGGATTATCCAAGGCTGGCTCCCCATCCTTAACAAAGTCCTCTTCAAACCTGCAGGTTAAAAACAGGCATTGTCAGACCTGACGGTTCTCCTCCAGGGTGCAAAAGCGTGGGCAGGAGACCTTGAGACGACGCAGGCTCCAGCCTTCGGCCCATCTGCACCTGCCCACTGCCAAATATGTGCAGCTCTACCAGCAGGAGCTGCAACTGCATGCACTACCCAGGAGAAATGAGGCTGGGAGGCAGCTCTACCCCAAGGGAGAACCTCTAAAACCTTCGCATCGGTACCCATATCTATTTATTTCATTCTGTGAACATCCGTGAAGCCCACAGCTGCCTGTAGCGTAGTTGTACCATGCTCAGAGGCAGCTTCCCAAACTTCCAAACACAATCAGAAGTAGCTTCAGGACCTGTCACCTCAGCTCAGGCTCGTTGGGTTGGTTGCTGATCCTGCTTGGTTTGTATTATGGCTTTTCTCTTAAAAACTGACAAACAGGAGAACAGCAGGGCTCGGCGCTGTCTTGTCAGCAACACTCAGTGCCCACTTCAGTTAATCTGCCTCTAACCCTTGGGGTCTGGGTGACTGAAAAATCTACGTATTCAGCTCCATTCCTCAGCCAAAGGACTGCCCCACCTCTCTGCCCCGGGCAAACCCTTTTACCAGCAAACGTGCGTACCATTCCCTAACTCCACACGGCATCAACACCTCCTCCCGCTGTGGGTGCCAAGTCAGCCCCCAAAGTTTTCTACCTGGTGTGACGCAGCTGGAGAAGCACAGTTAGAGGGGCAGCGGTTAAAGCAGGGAAGTGTCGGGCCCCACAAAGAGCTCTCCCCTGTGGCTGTCCCCAGGGGGATCCTCTCACACCGCTCAGTTCAGGGGGTGTGGAGGATTTAGGCCTGTCCCGTGCTTGAAAAGGAGAAACAAGCAAGGGCAGTGAGAAAGATCTGTGGACTAGCAATGCAGGTTTGTCCATCCCTGTTTCTAGAAGGGCACCTGCACCCTCCTGTCACTGTCCATGTGGAGATGGAGAGGATCCTCCAGATGTCAACTGAGCATCGATTCCTGCTTCCCTCCCTCCCACAGCCCAAGTCCCAGTGGGACCAAAGGCAGGCAATCTTTGTCAGTGCACATTATCTCCTACCAGGGGAGGAGACCTCATGTCAGAAGGAAAATACGAGGATCACTCTGATATCTGGTCCCACTGACGGACACGGTCAGGAGGAGAAAGAGACAGCAGCCTGGATTTGGTGAGGGAGAGGCACAGGGCAGTGTGGGATTTGAACAGCAATCAGAATCTGCACAAGATCTCATCACTGGCTTTAGATGGCCTGCAGCAGACAAACCACCCCAGGACGGCGGAGGACTTACATGTGCTCCGACTTCTCCACATCCCAAGCTCGTCTCCACTCGCCCTTCGCGTTCTTGTGACGTGCCAGTCGCTCCAGGTCGATCTGATCTCGCTCCCTCTTCCAGCGGATGTACTCCGAGCGCTCCCGGCCAGTCATGGGGAAACTCAGGTCTCCGGGGCTCTTCTGGGCTGACTTCCCACCATCCTAGTGGGGACAAGAGAGCTTCTTGTTAATGGCGCAGTCTGACGCAGGGTACTTCGTACCATCACCACCACAAGTGCTCAGTAGTGCTTGAAAACAGCTGGCAGCAAGGCCAGCTTCTCTCTCTAAAGCCGTGTGTGCACAGAAGGGCTCTGCTTTCCCCACA
>WEIS01322692.1:0-11122 GCA_013389965.1 Todus mexicanus | reverse complement strand
AAAAACCTCTGAGATTATCGAGTTCTTCTCTGTTATCTCCATCCTTGGTCTCCTTCAATCCAACTTCCATGTCTGGGGTTGGCTTTCCTCCTACCACCCTAACTGATCCTTCAGCATGTTACTTCTATGGATCCACCTCCTCATACTCTCTAGAGGTTCTTGGTTCTCTTCTCTCTACAGAGTTTCTCTCTCAAGTCTTGTACACACAACTACCCAGCTATTATCTTTGTGCTGATGCTGCACATCCGCTTCTCTCCACTCTCCCTGGATAATGAATTTCCTTGTCTCCCAATTCTCCTTTCTCCTCTCTGTCACACATGCTCAGCACAGGACAACACTGGTGACTTGGGCCACACACTCCCATTTCCAGACAAGGCAGCAATTTTGCTGCCATATTCTCTGCAATCTCCTCCCCTACTCATGAGGACATCTCAAGAGTATTTCTGTAAATTAGAGTATTTATTGACCCGTTGCCTTTACCACAACACTGATCTCCTTACATCTTCCACTGTATTCTCCTTCTCCATCCTACGCACATGAATAATTTTTCCTCATTTTCAAGGCTATTCACAGCTGGTCCTGAGTCCATCATCTCTTGATTATGCACCATCTCTTGTGCATAATCAAGACATCAGGTCTCAGCTCTTCCCATCAATACAATGAGGTAGGTGTAACGCATCGTGAAGAGTGGATAGCGGTCTGCCAACGAGTCTAAAGAGGCTGTGAAATGAAATTGCTCAACTGTTAACTGCAACATGTGAGTCACATGAACTTAAATTGGCCCTGTCCCTGAAAAATGGAAAATGTAGGACCGTGACATCAGTTTTAAAAAGGATTTCAGGTGAAAGCAAAGCAAAAACAATCAGAAATTACAATAAAGAGCAGAATGCACACACATAAATTTGATACAGTGGAGAGGTGTCAGCCTGACTTTTAAAGAAAAGTTACACCTCACAGGTCTACAATCTGAAATGGCCAAGGAGCTTTGGCGAGTTTCTTGATGAAAGGTCATAGACTAGCAAACAGGAGAAAAGGGAGAACCAAAGTTAAAATAAATAGTCGTTTTTCGCACTGGAAGATTGTTATCAGCTGTGTCTTGCAGGACACAGGACATGGGAGAGGAAAGGTTACCAAAGACATGAGTGCCAGTAGAATGATCAGGTAGATCTACCCAAATAACGCAGCAGAGCTACCTGCAGTGCTGGGGGTTTGCTGGATAGAAGCACTTGCACAATTGCCCCTCCTTTCACGCCACTGGCCTGAAACGGGGTTTCCACCCGCACAACTGCAAAGCTTTGTGGCCTCTTTGCTGTTTCACAGGCACAGTCGTGTTCCTCCTGCAGCACACCCACTAAACCCACCCAGGAGCAGACCAGGTATTTGGCTCTGTACCACACAGTCCAACAAAGGTGTGCAATTTCACCTGGTGCAGATGGGGAGGTACCTGGGAAGAGTGGCGTGTAGCATCTGATGAAGCCAAACTTGTCTGGCTGGTCACGTTCTTTTCTAAAGAACCTATTTTCTCAAAAGTCCTCTTCTGCCTGACTGTGTCCTGTGGAGCTGCCACGTCATTGGGAAAGCTACCTCTGCTCTCCAGGCCCTGTCTATATAGAGACCTATTACTAGCGGAGATGTCATCCCTTGAGCTCCGGCTGATGCATTTTTTCAAGTGGTCAGACTGAAATTTGACTTTGCTGCTCTCTGCTGGGATGCCACTCTCCAGGCTTTCAGCATTGAGGCTGGCTTTGCTTCCCCTGCAAGCTGATGACCTGCCCACCACAGCACGCATCTCAGCAATCAGCTTATCATTCAGAGCTGCGAGCTCGCTGCTGCTGCCCACAGAGCCAGGTCTTCCTTGACCGGTCCCTTGCCTTCTTCCTTTCCTTTTTCTCAAGCTTGGAGAAGGGCCAGTCGAATAACCAGAATCCTGATGGCTTATACCAGTTGGATACTCTTGAGTTTGCAGGCTGTTCTGCCGACTGTGGTGGGCTTCCATGTTCTTGAGGACACTGGCTTCCAAGATCCTCCAAGACTGCTTGAAGCTGTCCTTTGAAGTAAGCTGACCAAGCATTCTAGTAGAGGCATCAGCTGTCGCAGCAGAAGAGTGGTAGAGTTTGGAAGACTGGTCAATGTTGACCATGTGTTTTATATATTCTCTGCCAGCCGGGCTGTATTCAGTGGAAGAGGCATTTCTTGTATGTTTCTTAGCAGCTTGCTGCTGTTGCACACCTGGATGCTGTAATAATTTGGTTGGTTGCAGCTGCTTTTTTAAGCTATTGCTTGGTGACTTTGGTGGAGACATCCTACTTGTACTGACGCTTTCAGTGTCCATATCTACTGGTGGTTCATCATAAATTGGAGACTCTAAAGATGGCTCATCGTATATAGGTGCACAGGAGGCATACTTGGGGGATGCAGGCTGAGGGGTTCCTGTCTGGCTCCTTGGAGGTGTTTGAGAAGTTGGACCATTCATCAGCACTAGGCAAAACCCACCATTCTCTGTCTTTTTGATCTGCATAGACTGCTTTGTTTCTCCTGTAGGCATTTTCTTTGTGGCACCAGGGCTCTGGGATGTGGATTGAGGCTTAGCATATGTGACGGGTTTTGGAAGAGGTTTTTCGCTGCTGGCCTCTGGAGCACTCTGCGGCTGAACCGAACTGTTTGAAGAGCTCTGTATCTGCCTCAAACTGTTCACTTTGACCAACATGGCTGCTTTTGTGCCTGGCAGAGGTTGCCAGTGGGGAGGAGTCTCCCTAAAAGAAGAAAGATACAAATATAGGGAGTTATTTAAGAATTATATTAACCGAAGTATGGTCTACTTCTACTCAAACACTAGATTGTTGATTTCAAAGCGCCTGGAGATTCCCCAACAAGATATATCAGCTCCTCATTGTTTTTTCCTGGAGATCCTCCTTCTCAAAACAGAAAAACATGGTTGTTATACACATGATAAACTTCTGAGTCATGAACAGCAGAACGAGATGAAACAAGTTCATCATCCTATACTCTGTCTGGTATCAGCAGCGCTGAAACAGGAAACAACCTATGCTTCTCAAGGCTCATTAGCTAGCACGGCACCCAGAACAACCACCTTAAGACCAGTAAGCTATTCTGGACCACTCCAGCAGTGAGTTGGGAAATGGTCCAAAGGGTCTGGCTTTGGATTGTCAAACTGATGACAGTCCATCCAGACCACATTATTTTTTTTTGATCTAAATTTCTAAATGCATCTTTATTTTGCAAAAAAACCTATGGGGTCTATGGGAGGGGTATGAGGGCAGACACCCCCAGCTCAAAGAATGTATGTTACACTCTCACTAAGCTTCTGTGCAGAGCATCCTCCTACTCTGATCCAGATGCCCTCAGATCTGGTTCCCCTGGCCAAACCTACTGGCCCTGCTCAGCTCTCATGGGTGTGAAATCCTTCTCTGTTGCAAATATTCTCTGACCCATGGTGGTACTTGGAACCTATCACAATCCAAAGTCCTCACCACAATATCCCAGTCCCAAAGGCACATTCTGCAATGTAATAACAACCTGCTGTCAGGCTGCAGCTATAGCTCCTCAGTGTCTGTGAGCTCTGAGGAAAAGGAAATGGAAAGGCTCTTAAACCAGCCTGAGCTTCCACGTCTTCAAAGACACCACTATCCTCAGAAAAGTCCCCTTAAACCTGGCCCCATTTTGTGCCCTCTCTCCACGTATCCGCTACCAGCCATCACTGGGTAAGACCTGAGGGAGCACTGTCTGCACCAGGAAGTGTTCTCCTAACACCTTCATGGCCATTTTGCTCTATTTGAACCTGAATGCTTGTTCCCCACCCCACACTGCTGACCTGGTCTGCGTGGCCTCTGCACTGGCAGACGGACCCACCTCCACCACATGCCCAGAGCTGCCTTCCTGTGATGCTATTCCCTGCCAAGCCCCAAGATATTCAGACATCCCAAGCCTCTTGTGCTCTGCTCCTGCTTTCCAGAGACCTTCCATGTGTCAGGTCCCAGCCCCCTTCTTCAGCATAGCTCCCTGGTGCTCGGCCTGTCCTCTGCCCATGGCTCTCCCACTGGCACGATGCATCAGTGCACACCCTGCTCTCTCTATGCTCCACTCCAACAGGGCACAACTGCCCCAGAGCAGCAGCTCCACATCACTGCCGGTACCCTATTCAACCTGCTCTCTCCCAGTTATCTGCCCCACAGCCAATATCCCACGTCCACTCCCAATCACTCCACTCCTAAGGGGGTATTGTGCCCCTTCCCCATAAGCCACTTACCGCATTCTTGGCAAAACACGCCCTCTGAGGGCTCTGCGTTGCTGCGAATGCCACCTCAGCACAGCGGTGCTGGGAGAGGTGTGGGTGAGGTGTCTGGCTCTCAGCCAGGGTCCAAAGGCCCCACTGTCCTCTGGGTGCAACACAGACTTTGCAGGGCCTTGCTCCTTCCCCACAACAGACAAGTGAAAGCCTCGTGCAACTATCAAGGTGATCAGAGAGGGTTTGAAAAAGGGCCACTACCACATCCTGCTTCCCATCCTGGGGTCCTCCTTGCTCTGAAGACCTCCCACAGCATCTCCCATTAAGGCACGATGCATTTTATTTTAAGTGAGCTCCTAACACTACTTCAAGAAGGAGATGCCACCACTGAATGTAGGGACTGTTCCCCAGCCACCGCCTCCCACTCGCAGCATCACAGCCCAGGAGTGACCCAAGCCCTGTCCCAATAGTGGCTGCTTGGGAAACACTGAAAGATTTGGGACTGGTGTCCCTCTGCTTGCCCAAGTTGCCACCAAGCACAGCCCCAGTTCTCCTGCTCCTGTTCTGTCATCTACAGCTTGTCCTGTGTGTGCTGCTTCCTGGAGGGGTGATGCCTGGAGCAGGGATGTGACCACCAGTGGCACTAAGCAAGGACACGGGCACAGAACGGTTAGTAGTAATGGCAGGATATGGTAGCATCAGGAGGACACGCTGTCCTGCAGCCCCACCAGCCATCCCTCTCTAAGGGCTACAGGGATCTCTCCTTCCACTGGCACATCCCTCCTGCATATGGCCAAGCCTTGATCCAAAGTCCATCTGCTGCTGAAGTCCCAGTTGTTCCTTCAAGAGCTTCTGGACTAACAGGAAAAACCAGAGCAGCAGCATTTGGTAGGCTTTTAAATGAGCATTCCTAACATCTCTCCATCTATCCCTCTGCTTGTTTCATGGCAGGGATTAAGAATGGCAAAGAGTCTTGTCAAGAACGAGTAAAACCGAGCCACTCATGGGCCCCTGACTCAGTGGGCAGGCCTGGAGTGATTGCATGGGAGTGATTTTAACTCAGTGCTACAGCCAGAGCAGCACTGCATCTGGACAAGCACTATACAGCTTTGGGTTCCTGGAGGAGAAAGGTCGCAGCCCCTGAACTGCCTAGAGAGATCTCCAGCTGTAGCAGGGCTGGAAAATAACCCTGCACTCTGAGGCATGGTGCTGGAACCCATATCCCATGAGCCACCTCAAAAGGTTATTCCTCTCCCTGACCTACAACATTGTGTTTCCAGCCAGTTCCACGCTCAGCGGAACCACCTGTTTGGCAAAGGTTTGGCAGACCCACCTCCATAAGTCCCAGCACAACCAGCCTCACCTCCCACGCAGGCTCAGCTTGCGCTGTACTCCCCAGCATCGACAGGCCCACCAGTGCCCGTCGCTCCAGCACTGGTTGAACTCCCATTCATCTGGGGCACCAGGAACTCAGCCCAAAGCTCTACCACCTCCTTGCTCAGTTCTGGGCAAAAGTAAGGAGCCTGTCCCTGCCTGCACGGCTGGCAGCTGCATCGCCTCTTGCCTGATCAGTTGTATCACTGTCATGATTCACGCCCACGCAGCAGCACTGGGCACATTTTGACCCGCCCCTGCTCAAGTGTGGTGCTGGGCATCTGAATGGCACCACCATCCCAGCCTCCAGAGAGGGGCTCCCCTCCACAGGAATTTCATGATTTTAGGGTTCTGTGGGACCTCAATTGGTGATGACCTCTCCACCTTCAACCATGAAAAAGCAAAGCCCAGATTTTGGCCCTCAGATAAGCAATGAGCAATTTGATCTGGAATGAAAAGGGAGTGCTGTGCTTGCAGTCCGCCCTAGAGGAGAAGCTACCTGAGATCCAGTGCCAGCCAGAGGGCCAAGGGTGCTCCAAAGAGTGAGCGACGGGCACCCTGAAACATAACGGTTTCTTGTGGCCCCGAGTCATTTCACCAGGGCAGGAGGAAGGCATCCCGTATCGTGGCCCTGCTTGAGACCAGCAGGGCCTTGTCACAGGCTCAGCCATGCGGATGTGACACATGTGGAGTGACAGGAGCTCCACGACAGCATGAGGCCCCACCTTGCACCAGTTCCGCAGATGCCCTGAGCCCAGTCAGGGTTAGACAGATGGCCACAGAAAGGCAGTGAGGCAAGGGGTTCTGCCACAAGCAGCAAGCTCCCCACAGCAGTTTTTTGGTGCTTGTAGTCTGCACTCTGATGGACAACAGCGCCAAAGAAAAAGGCTCCATTGCCTTGACTCGCGTTCCCTCCTTCACGCTGAGGGACCCAGCCTACCCAAGACTCTTTCAGTCCAACTGATGGAAATCCCTGGAGCTGGCAGAGCCCAGTGGCACTCAGGCAGCTCCAGGATGATGGCGCTAGGACCTTTAGCACAACGGCCACACAGGGTGGCCAAGCAGGATGGGTGGCAAAGGTGCAGTGAGAAGCAGGAGATGAATGAGGCCACCATGCCACCGCCCCTCTCCAGCTGCAATTCAGGATTCAAGGACTGGTCCAGGTACCCAAGCATTAGCCAGGGGCTCCTCTGTAACTGCTGGGTGCTGGTAGGTCCCCAGGGCACCCCGATGGCCCCAGGCACTCCTACTTCAAGGAGAGAGTATTGAACTAAGGAGCTTTGCATTCAGGGATGGCATGGGACTCAGACGCATTCCTCATGCATCATAGTGTCCTTGCATAGCTCTGCCAGGATATCCAAGGGGAGTCTCACAGAGACAGAGAATCCAGGGGAGCAGTGTCACTGAGGGCAGAGGGAGCCAAGCTCCAGCCTCATCCTGGCCTCCCTGACCAGGAGGTTTGTAAATGAATATGACAGAGAAGTGAAAATTTTAAACATGTGCCATATCCCACTTTGTCTGCCAGTCTCATCTTGGATACAACATGCTGTCTCCAGCCTCCCTAGCTGCCAGAGATCAGAGGAAAGAGGCACCACCACAGAGAAGATACGGCTTTTTTAAAAGGACCATTTCCATAGCCATAAATGGTCTCATGGGGCCACATCTGGATACAGCTTCCCTCAATCCCATCCCCAAGCTGCTGAAAAGACTGTGCAGAGGCAAACAGGGACTTCCTGTGGAAAAAGGTTCACTCTTGTCCTGAGAAGTGAAAGCCCTGATGGAAGGCAAAGCTAGCAGTGGAGAAACATCTCAATGCAGCCTCTCGGCCATGCTCTTCAGCCACCCTGCCGAGTCCCCTGAGCCAGCTCCTTCGAGGAATGCTTTCAAGCAGCTCCAATATAAACACCACAACCCAGCTCTGGCTTTCCCAGCCCGCACCCAGCTCCAGCAGGCCCAGCATATCCGGCAGCTCTTCCCAGGCTCCAGAGCTCCATTGTTTGCTCTTCCCTCTCAGAAGGCTGGAGAAAAGGCCCTGCACCTCAGCTCTGCCCTTTGCCAGCAGTCATTTTCCTGGTGCTTCGACAGAGATGAATGCACAGCAATGTTTGTGTTTCAACAGCACTGCTGCCACTGGCGCTGGTGCCCATGCCAGAAGCAGGGAGGTAGACCTCATGGATGGGACCCACCCAAACCCAGGTCTGCATGGCCCCAAGGCCAGTGGCATAAGAAGAAAACAAGCCTGTATTGGGAATCCTGATGATGTTCCTTGCTGAATTATAAAGAACTTAATATTGCTGTTATTTACATCGGGCCTCAAGAGATGTAAGCCTGTTACAAGGCAAACCAGACTTGGAATAGGCAGAGGCAGCCTCCTTCATGTGCTTCATGTCACACTCCCCCTCCAACTACCCTTCCAGCACACCTTCCTGGCACGGTAAGACCAAGTTCCTTCTCCCTCCCAGGCCAGAATGCTGAGCCATGGGGAAGATGAGCAAGGAGGCACACAACCTGCTGCCCATGGCAGAAGGGACCCATGCCTCTCCCATTCTGGAGGATGGGATGTTCCTAGGGACAGTGGATTTCCATCTGGAAGACTTTGAGATGCACTGTTATTGCAAGGGGAACCTCAGAAATCCCACCCTGAAACACGTCCCTGACCCTGGGAAAATCACAGGAAGAAGTGGAAAAGGGACAGTCCCCACAGACAGAGGTGCTGCGGTGGCTGAGCCCACCTGCAGCCCTGACTGGTGGTGTGTCTGAGTGATGTGGACCAGCACATAGGCTCTGCTCTCAGCAAGACTGTCCACTTCAGTCCTCAGCCCTCTGCTGTGACCAGCCCCTTCTCACTCGTGAGGCCCAAGGAACTCCAGCAAACTCCAGCACGGCTACAGTGGCTCACAAGACACTTCCAAAATGCTACCAGCTGCTTTCAGCCCCAGGCTGGTCTCGCAGTCCCCAAGAGCAAGTCTAGCTTTTGTAGAGCTTTCTAGTGCGTGAAAGGATCATTTGGCCTCCATCTGCTCTGGAGAGAGCCAGTCTTCCTTCCTGCTAGGACCCCAAGTTTTCAGGAGGGGTGTGGAGTTGAAGATGTGCCCTGGGAAGCACAGTTGAAAACTGACACAGGAACAAGAGCACACAGCACATGCACGGGCAGAAGAGCTTCCCCAGGAGGCTCTGGCGATCGCAGCAGTGTCTGCCCCTCAGCAAGCAGCTGCCATTTGCCTGGCAGGGTTGACCTCTCCTCGCTGCCCGAAGAAGCCAAGGGCCTGCGTCTAGAGAAGATTGCTCTGAGCTGGTGCACTTTAGGGAGCTGGAAGAACAGCAGTGAACAGCGGAAGAGGCTGGGATTGGCATGTATGTGGAGGGAAGTGGCCAGCAGTGTAGTGCCCACCTGTCAGGGGAGCAGTGCTGAGAGAAGGTGTGAGAGAGGGACGGTGGGAAAACATAGTCTGCTAAAAGACAAAAAACCCCAAAACTCAATCACAAAGTAATACTGAAAAAAAGGGAAAAATCCCTTCCCCCAGCTCTCTGTGGCATGTGCTTGCTGGAGGCCCCTCTGGGGGACCACACTGGTCTCTTTTGGCCTTTCCATCTATCACAGGATGACAAACATTAAGAGTATAAAAACAAATCTTTTGTGCTGCTATTAGAGACAAAAGTGAAACCATCTTGGGCACAGGTACTATAAAGATGTCAGTGCTACCAGCAGCACTCAGCTTACTTGCCCTCTATTTATACAGCTGCATCCCTGTCAAAGGAAGGAAGAGGACACACGTTTGTCTTTGGAGAACAACAAAGACAAACAGAGCTGACAAGTTTAGTGTGCTTTTGCTGTTACTAGATCAGACAGCCCAGCAAGGGCATTGGGAACACTTGATTTGGGCTCAGCACTTTGCTATTTCATGAAAAGCAAGACATCCCTCCTCGGGTGTCAGACTTAGGTAGGGAAATCGTTCCCTGCACCATAACTGGACGTGGAATCCCCACTCACAAACAACAGTGATGGACGTGCAAGGAAACAGTGCTCAGTCTCCTGCTTCCAAGAAAGCAGCTTCCTCAGGCAAATGCTGTAAGCCTATTAGCTCCTAAGTGAGCTGCCACTCATTCCACTCCCAACACTTACCCCTCAACCAAGTTTCTTGGAGGTTCAAAGTGCCCCAAGGTTGCTGCAAAAACCTGGGCTTGGGATGGAGTGAGGAAGGGCCCCTTCCCACTCCCTGTCCTTGCAGGAAAACCAGCACTGACACCTGAGATGCTGCTTGGCACCAGCGGGGCTGGCAAGGAAAGCTAAAGCAAATCCTTGCCTGTATTGGATCACTCTTCTTCCTACACAAGGGGGTTTGTGTGGGGTCCTACCTGTCAATAGGGCCAGAGAGCTGTCATCACTGATCCCTCAAGGCCCTGCCATTTCCTGGACTCAGGCAGAGGAGGCCACCTTCCTCTGCTGAGAGCCTCAGTCAGAAATACGTTGGAGCCCGTTGAGTTCAGGATATTTTATGCCCTGGGCAAGGCTCTTGCACTTGCTCCTCTGGAAACATGTGGTCTGTCAGCATCTGTCCTGGCTGCCTCAGAGTGCCAGGTTGCAGAGAGACAAGGAGGGGAAGTCGGTCAGCTCACGACAAATCCCATGTGCCTGTGGCTCACCTGAGGTCACCAAAGACAACTGGGAGCTGCTGGGGTTCAACTTAAGGCATTTCTCACTGTTCAGGTTCCTCCTGGTAAGGCAGGGCAGGGCTCATCCTCTGGATGGGTCTCAAGCTCAGAAGTGCTGCTCGTGTGGCAGGAGGCACTGGAAGTACTGCAGGCACCAGTAAAGCTCTAAGCTCTTTTTGGTGCCCTTTATCTTCAGTCATTTCCAAGTCATGCAGATCTGAAGTCAATACAGAAGCATCTCACAGGGGGCAGGACACAAGTCATAAACCTCAGTTTAAGACACTTTAGAGCATGTATTTCCCAGAATCACCATGGCTTTCATCATCTTGGCTTTTTTATTCTCTTCTCCCCAGCACCAGAGAGAGAACCTCAACCCAAAAACCAAGCTGCCAAAGAAGCCTGGCTTGCAGCATTGCCCAGAAGTGGGGACAAGGAGCACTGGCATGGACGACAGGAAGGCCAGGGTCACAAGAGCTCCACTCTAGCCCCGGGGTGAGTGACTTGTCAGCATGACTCCACTGCCCTTGCTGCAAGGTCTCCCCGGCTGTTGGTACCACACTGTCTGGGTCAGCATGATGGCCAGACAGCACAGAAGGCAGGGCAGCTCCGGGCAGTGCCCCAGGCAGAGGGGCCACCCCTGCAGAGACTGGGGAAGGGATGCTTTTGTGCAGCAGAAGCTAACAAAGTGTCAATACAAAAAAAACCCACCTGCTGTCAAACTGGTTTGAGTGTAAGAAAATCTCTCATTCAAACGAAACAGCATCCCATTATCATTCTTCCATTTGGGACTTGATGCATGCAAGTAACTGTGTCCAGGAGCTGTCTTTGCAGCCCCACCTCTCACCCTGG
>WEIS01322691.1:0-11024 GCA_013389965.1 Todus mexicanus | reverse complement strand
AAGAGTTCCAAATGATTCTAGGGAAGTAGGAAAGCCGTTTTATCCCTGTATTTACAGATTTTTGTAACGTCTCTTTTCTGCATGTGCTTCCCTCAGCCCTATTGGAGAAGTCTTCCGTGCACGCTTGAGACAGTTCCCCTCTCTTGTGAACTGCTGTACCATCAACTGGTTTAATAAGTGGCCTGCTGAAGCCCTGCAGTGCGTTGCCGCTTCCTTCTTAGAAGAGATCCCACATCTTGGTGCCAGCGCTGAAGGTGTTGAGGGAATGGTAGGTGCCACACACAAAAAACACAGCTCTTTTGCACTCAATGTGCCACATCTCTAGCTACCCATAGACAATGGATGCAGGACACACCTGCAGAAGGGGCCTATCCTGCAGCAGAAATGGTTCATGGCAGGGTCATTCAAATACAGAACTGTTAGTTTTTGTATGCCTTGAAACAGGCATATCCATTTGTCACCCTCTGTGTGGCACCAAAGCCCACAGGCACATGCACACTCTGTTGTGACTGTATTTCAGCTCGCCATAGCCCCATTCTGCTCTCTATGGGCATCAGGTAGACTTACCCACATGTTCAGTACTGAGTAAGAATGATTCTTTGCTTTCTCCTGGTAGATTCAAGTGTGTGTAGAAATCCATCAGAGCGTGGCAGAGAAGTGCCAAGTGTACCTGGCAGAGCTGGGCAGACACAATTATGTCACACCCAAGAGCTACCTGCAGTTCCTCAGCATCTTCAGTTCCCTGATTGGAAAGAAGAAACAGGAACTGAAGACAGCCAAGAACAGGATGAAAGGCGGCCTGGACAAGGTTCATCCCTCACACCAAAGAGAGCTTTGAGCCTCTTTCACCTCCCCTAAGCAGTGTATTTATAGCTGCAGAGATGCAGCAAGATGCATCTCCTGTGTAACAGGAGAAAACTCATGCTAAAGCAAATGAGAACTATGCCTTCTGCCAGGGCCAGTCTCTCTGAACGTCTGAGACTGTAACAACTCTTAAAAGAATGATGGTTCCTAGTCTTTGGGGGACTGTAGACCTCTCTGTAGCTCATCATCTCTCAGGCTAACCTAACCTTTAAATTGAAAGCCCTGTAACAGCAGCAGTGTTCTACTGACCAATTGCCATGAGCTTTATGAAGCAGTGTCCATCATGTGCAGGCACTATGAGGCACTACTGGTTATAAGCCCACCACAGTGCCAGATAGTTGCTTAAAGAGGGATCAGGGCAAGCCTTGCTTTGTAGAGCCTGACGCTTCTCAGGGAGCACCCACCAGGGCAGCAGAGCTCTGTCCTGGGGCTTTCGGTGGCTGCTGCCTGTGCTCTCACACTGCTCTGCTCCCGCAGCTCCTGCAAACAGCAGAGGATGTAGCGAAGATGCAGGAGGAGCTGGAGTCCGCCCGCCCTCTTCTGGCGCAGGCAGCCAAGGACACGCTGGCAACCATGGAGCAACTGCAGGTACCGCTGCTGGACAGCCCCGGCTGACTGCTCCCTTTCCTCACTGGTTTACATCCTTGCAAGCACAGACCAGCAGCATTACTAACAGAATCCTCAGGTGGCCTGAGCAGTTCTAAGCCCAGGCTGTTGCTGCTGAAAGGGATCATTCCCCCACATCCCATCCCCAGGGAGGTCATCCAGCTGCAGCCTACCCCTGCTAGTCCAAGCCTCAGGGACCATCACACAGCCAGTCACACCACTGCAGAAGTGGGAACTGTCCCGTGTTGGCTGCTGCTATATTCCCTCCTCCTTGTGTTCCTCTCTGCCTCTCTCCTACTGTGGGATGACCAGATGGACACAGAAAGAACAGAGACACTAACATCACACCGCTCTGCATGCAGAGGGGAAAAAGGTTGCAATCTCCTGTGTTCCCACAGAACAGATGAAGATATAGCTATATTCCACATTCCTTTTACACCTCCTGGTAGTGCTTGAACCCTGGAGAGCAGCAGAAGCCACAGTTCTAGAAACAAACCCCTCAGCATTATCTTATTGTTCCTTCATCCTGCATCTTCTGCCTATACCCTTAGTGGGTAGAGCAGCTAATTCCTGCAGGACTAACACCATTCCATGCACAGCCAGAGCTGGAACTTGTGGATAATCTCTACAGGCTGACAGAAACCTCCTGCTGGTGCGGTGCAGAAAGGGGATCACCTCCAGCAGTCAGGCCCCAGCAAGCCTCTGCTGGAAGAATACACCTGACCTGCCAGGAGAGCTGTGGTCCTTACCTAGCAGTGCTGAACCAAGCCTAAGGGGTGCTCTGGCTCCAGCATGCTTCTGAGGCTGTCTCTGGTGTTGCAGGTGGACACAGCTGTGGCTGAAGAGACAAGAAGCGCTGTGCAGGCTGAGGAGACAAAGGCCAACGCAAAAGCTCAGAAAGCCCAAGCCATTGCAGATGATGCTCAGAAGGACTTGGCTGAAGCCCTCCCAGCCCTGGATGCTGCCCTTGCCAGCCTGAGGAACCTCAACAAAAGTGATGTTACTGAGGTAACTGGGCTGAGAGGGAGGGTGACAGAGCTGAGTCTGGTCCTGGACAGCCTCTCACTTTGCAGCAGTTCCCTTTCTACAGGCTTGCAGCATCCTCAGCCTTTTCCAACATCTCTACCCATCCCTTGGAGCTCAGTCTGGGCAGTTGCCCACGCAGCTTCTCAGCTTCTTCAGAAGCAGAGTTGTGAAGGGCAGAGACAACAAGGGCTTGCCACCCAGTGCCTGTCCGTGGGGTAGATAGCAGGGAGCCCCACAGCTCCACCCCAAAGTATCTGCTGCACAGCCCAGGGATGGCTCTGGCAGCACGCTGTGTGAACCAGCAGGCTCTTTTGGAAGGGGATCCACCACAGGCAGAGGAAGACGCAGTGGCTGGTGGGCTGACTTTAAGGAACAGTGGCTTGAAATGGGATAGTCAGGGAAAGGAGGGTGATCCTGAGCCTGGCAAGTGTCACAGCCCATAGCCAAGAGAAACTCAGCAAGTACAAGATTTCACTGCACTGCATGTAACAGCTGGGGAGGAGAGGGACAGGCTTATTGCTCCGCAATTGCAAATAACAAACGTTTTTATTCCCCACAAAACATACAAAACTCCTTTTCCCAGACGGTGGAGAAAGACACAGTATCAGTCCAGTTGCCTCCAGCACCCACCATCCTCTTGTAGAGTTGGCACAGAAAGTTTCCTGTCTATACAAGGCTTCCAGTGCCAACTCACAAGATGGGCCAGTGTCTTACTCATCCTCTGACCCAGTCACTAGCTTTGTGAAACTCTTTGTTTAAGGTATAAGCTCCCTGCTTCTCTTAAGCCCAGCTGCTGGGCCATGACCCAAGTAACCTGTCTCTAGAGCCGGGACCACCAGAGTTCTCTCCAAGCCCAGGATTAAAGACTCAGCCCAACGAAAACCAGATACCACTTCTGTGACAGGGAGCAAGCATCCCTTTAACCTACTCCTTTGCAGAGGGCAGCTCCATCAGTGATCCCCTGGAAGTAGCTGACACCTGCTTCTCCAGCTCCTCCACCACCTCTCTCAGCCGAGCCTCGTTGCAGTAAAAATACACATAAAGTTTGCGCTCTGTCTGCAGGAGAGGGCTCTCCAGAGATTTGTGCTTGACCTTCAGGTCCATCTGGAGGTCTGTCAGCATTTTGTAGAGGCTGTCCTGCATGATGAACAGTTTCTCCATCAGCTCTGTGATTTCCTGGGGAACGGAGCACAAACATATGTGAACATACAGAAAGAAAGGGATTTCCTCCTACCTGTGGAGCAGCTCAGTCCTCCAGATACAAACTACCCACCTGGCCCTCACCCCCAAACACATCCAGTCCAAGGAACAGAGGTAGCTTACTGAGCCACCTTGGCTAAGGCACCCCAATCTCCACACTTTAACAGCACATGAGGAGCACAGCAAGAATCACCTTTGTCTCTCAGCCAGCCACTGCCTCACTGCATGGCTCTTGGCACAAGGCAAGGCTCAGACCAACCTCCTCTTCCTCTGTGGGCTGAGGGGCAGTAAATTCTCCACTCTGCCCTCAGGGAGGATGGCACAGAGGGCTCTGACTCAGCCCTGTGCCACCCAGCAAGGCCTGGTGGAGCAGGAGTTCTTGCTTACCGGAGGGGAGAGCTGCAGCTGGTTGGAGCTGTTGTAGAGCCGCCGGTAGAGCGCCTCTGTGGAGGACTCCAGGGCAGGGAGCTGGGACAAAGGAGCTGCCAGCTGTGCTTCCAGCACCTTCTGGTTCTGAACCAGCTGGGAGCACTGAGCTGCCATGGCCTTATAGCTGTGCAGTTGCAGCTTCTCCTTATCTTGCCCCATCACCATGTCCCAGAGCCTGTAAGAAGAAACAGCCCCCCAGAGGTGTGAGCAGTGTGTCTGCACTGAGGAAGAACCGGGCTCAGGGGACATTTTGCTCTGGGAGACTGGAATGCAAGCAGCTGCAGGGCAACATGTCCTGGAGGTCTGAGAAGAGCACCATAAAGGATCACACTGGCTCAAGAGCCTGTCAGGGACTCCTTGCTGGCAAACACCAGCACCAAGCTACTCCAGAGCATTGCAGGGAGGACTGAAGCTGCAATCAGTGTGGGACACCCAACCAGAGAAAGTTCTTGCTCCAAGAAGCTTGTGCATCCTTCTGGCTCAACTCTTCATGGCTGAAGACTTGCATCTACACTCTCCAGCTTCCTGTCCTAGGAAAACCTCTGTTCTCCATTCTCATTCCCTTTTCCAAACCCATGCTTTGCTGCATCAGCCCTAGCCAGCCAGCAAGAGGCAGGTTCCCTCTTCTGGGGAATCTCACACCACTGTGGAGTCAGGAAGGCTCTACACTGGCAGCAGAGCACTGCTAGACTGCCTGGTAGCTTGGGTCTGCTGCATGCCTCTCCCATTGCCAAGCCATCTCCTCCATCTAGTTTGTTCCCCATGCACCCACACCCCCAGGCCCTTACCGTCCAGCGTAGAGGTCTTTGGGGTCTATCCACACTTGTGGACAACCCTTCTGGGAGGAGCTGATATTTTTGAAGTAGTCCTTCCGCTCCTGCAGCATAGTCTGGGCTTCCTTCATGGCAGTTTCCATCTCTTGCAGCTGAGCTGCCTTCTGGTCCAGCTCCTTTTCCTCCCATTTCAGCCGGAGCTCCAGCAGATGCAGGCGGCTGTGCTGGCTCACCAGCCACGCAGCCGCTGCGTCCTGCCTTCTGGCGATGCCCTGCTGACCGGCAACTTCTAGACTGAGCTGACTCTCCAGGACAGGCAGGCAAGAGGTGTGGGCCTCAGCCTTCAGCAGGGGTGGCAGCTGGTCAGTCAGGGTGTGCGCGATGTTGCCGCGCAGGGTGTGAAGCTGCTCCTGAACCGTGAAAGCCTGGTTCTGGAGCTCCATCTTGACTGTTTGCTGTGCAGGGGAGATGACAGGCTGGTGTCAAGGTGCATTGCTAGCACTGCCTTGCCCTGCCACTCCCTCCCGACATGTCAGCTGTGCCCCAGCATTTGACACGAGGGGCTGTCTGTGGCACAGGCACGCCTTGCCACAAAGGGTAGTGGAGGAAAGGGAGCACTGGCCCTACCTGGTTCTTCTCAAGAGCTTCCAGAGTCCTTTGGGCCCACTCCAGTGCAGCAGAGTGGCCTTCCACTTTCGCTGACATGAGTATAACCTCCCTCTGGGCACAGATACGTGCCATCTTCATTCGGTTCAGCTCCTTCCAATAGTTGCCTTGGTCCTCCAGTAGCTCGTCCCCATCATTCCCCAGGCTTTTTGGCATTATTGTTTGCTTGGCATCCATTCTGTCTGTAGTTTCCTGGCTGCCATCTCTCTCCTTCTCATCCCCCACACTCAACATCTCTCTCCCATTCTTCCCCTCCACTAGCAGCTCTGCCCTTGAGCCTTGGACCAGCATTCCCTGACTTGCTGGCACCACCCTCCATGGTGTCTTTGCCCACTCTTGATATGGAGATACTGTTCTTCCATCCAGTATTTCCCAGTCTGAGTCCATCTGTGTCCCAGCCTCCAGCCTTTCCTTCAGGCTGCTCTCTCCCTGTGCACTTGCTCCCTGAGCATCTGGAGCCTGGACAGTCTCTGCGAGGACCTGCTGGAGGAAACTCTCAAATGCATGAGTGGCCTGTTGTTCTTGCTCCATGTAAGGGCCAAGATCCATCTCACACAGTCGTGCTGGTGGCTGGCCTTTCCCCATGTCCCGGTACCACTCTGCCATCTGCTTTGCATCCCTGCTGATCTGGCTCAGGACTGCCCTGGTTTGAGAGATCTCCGCTTCCAGCTCTGTCTGAGCCTTCTTCAAGTCCTGCTTCACTGCTTTGTCCTCCTCCTCCAAATATCTCAGCTGCTGCTGCAGGTTGAATGCCCAAACCTGCAGCTTGTTTTTCTGCCAGAGCTGACGGTCACAACAGTCCTTCAGCTCCTGAAGCTCCTGCTGCAGGGCCTCCAAAGAGGGACCCTCGTCATCTGGTATCATGCTTGGGAGCTGGCAGCACGTCTGCAGTGCCTGCTCGAGGGCATTGCCTTCCAGGATGGGCTTGCCTGCAGCCAGCAGGGCATCGTAGGCATCCACCTCATCTGGGGACAGCACATTCTCCTTACCCACTGTGCTGCAGAACCACTCGAGGAACTGCTTTGTCTGAGGACAGTCAAATAGCCAGTCGAAGTCCTTCCCACAAAGGGTGTCTGCATGGGGGTAGATCAGCCTCAGCGTCTCCACAAACTGTTCCCCTCTGCTGACTGTGTCTAGTGAGAAGGCCTGGGCGCATCTCCGGTTGGACATGGCAAGGATGGTCAGCACTAGAAGGGGAAAAAGCCGTCATCCTTAAGGGTCCTGACACCCACTGCCATCTCAGGGGTGCCACAGCAGCACTCCAAGCTGCCTGCTCTAGGAGAGACTCAAACAGGCACTCCACAAGTGCTGCAGACCAGCTCCCAGGGTGCAGCATTGCCATGGTGGGGTTCAAGACAAATGAGAGCCCACAGCACAAGGGAGAAAGCCTGCCCTTGCCCCATTGCCATACAGCCTCCTCCTCAGGGCCAAGCAGATCCAGCTCCTTTGCTAAGACACTTTCAACCTGTGAGATACACTTATCAGGGCACCAGGTCAGGCTTTTTCAGCCTAGCTGTAGTTTGCTCCATGCCCTTTCTGATAAGCAGCTTTCTCTGCAATTGCCTCTGTCCTTCCTGCCTATACAATGCATCTTCTAAACCTCCTGCCTCTGGTCCCAGCCTCCCCTGGGCTGGCTGAGGGATGTGCACCCTGTCTCATCAAGAACCAGGTCAACCCCTTGTCTCATTTTGGGTTTTGAAGGTACGAGCAATGCAGCGGCCTCCCCCCGGCGTGAAGATGGTGATTGAAGCTGTTTGCATTATGAAAGGAGTCAAGCCCAAAAAGGTACCAGGAGAAAAGCTAGGCTCCAAGGTGGATGACTACTGGGAGCCAGGCAGGGGCCTTCTCCAGGACCCAGGGAAGTTCTTGGACAGCCTCTTTAAATATGATAAGGTAAGTGGTGGCAGAGGGAGGCTGTGACCAGGCATCAGGTGTTGCCTCACAGATCCTTCTCACAGCAATGAAGCTTAAAGCTCCTTGTGGGCAACACCCTCCAGCAGCACAGAGGATGAGGATGTGTTTGGACTGGAAGTCCTGGTGTCAGCTGGCTGCACTTCATTGTCTTGGGCAATGGGACCCAGACACACTGGTCTTCCCTTTCTGTCCTTCTGCTCTTTCCACATGGAGAAGCTGGGTGGAAGCGGTATGGGAAAGGATTTACCCAGTCCTACAGCATGTCTCCAGGGCCTCAACACACAGCAGTTTGATCCCTCTTGCCCCAGTGTGATGCCTTAATCACCCTGCCAGATCCTGAGACAGACAACAGCCACTGGATAAAGCCCTTTGAGACCCTCAGACATCTAGCACCCTCATCACCGATCTCCTTTCTCTCCCACCATTCCTTGCAGGACAATATTGCAGACAGTGTGATCAAGGCCATCCAGCCCTACATTGACAACGAGGAGTTTCAGCCAGCTGCCATTGCCAAGGTCTCCAAAGCTTGTACCTCCATCTGCCAGTGGGTGCGTGCCATGCACAAGTATCACTTTGTGGCCAAGCTCGTGGAGCCCAAGCGGGTAAGAGGCAGCATGAATCCATTGCTCTAGGTGTTAGGGAGCACAGTACTAGCAGCCCCCTTCTACAGGAGATGCTGAGAGGCACCATGTTCTGCAGGTCAGGACATAATGTTCAGACGAAGCCTTAGCAGAGCCAAAGCCTCAAAACCTGTTAACACAAACTAGAAGAAATCAGCCTAGTAGAATACGCTGGGACAGAAGAGATACCTTGTTCTTAGCACTGAGTTCCTGGCTCAGCAGAAACCATCCTAATAGAAGCATTCTCACATCTCGTGTTTCAGCCTTAATCTGCTCAAAACCTACCTGTTTATTATTATTTTGGGGCAAGCAGAGGAACCTGTCATCCTGTTCACCAGTGAGCCACATCCTGAGCTTGCGTAAGCTGGCACAGGCTCTTGGCTTTTTGGAGCTATGTAGAAATAGCCTCTTCACTCCTACTTTTATTCCTGGGCTTGCAAATAATCCCATTGGAGTTAGGCAGGTCAACCTTTATCATACAGGGAAGGCTTTCAGTATCAGCTAATGCTTTTATGGAAAACCAACTCTTCCTTCAAGGTCTCTGACCTTTTGGAGAAGAGCCTGGTCACACAGACAACATAGCCACGGTTTCCTTGTGTATCTCCGCAGCGAGCCTGGCAGGAGGCGGAGGAGGACCTGCGTGCCACTCAGAAGGTCCTTGACGAAGCTAAGGAACGCCTGCGGGAGGTTGAAGATGGCATTGCCATGCTGCAATCCAAGTACCAGATGTGCATAGCCAAGAAGGAGGAGTTGGAGATGAAGTGTGAGCAGTGTCAGCAGAGACTGGGCCGTGCTGATACGGTAAGGGACAGAGCTGGGTTCTACCTGCTTGCTTGAGACAACCTGGTTTCAGGTCAAGGAGCACAGTGGTGAAAACATCTATGTGTCTGCAACTCACAACTAGTTTGAAGCTGCCTGACCAGATCTCAGCAGCACAAGAGGACTAGGGAAGCTAAGCTAGCCGTGCCGTAGCGTGAAAAGCTGCTGCCCTGCACACAGCTTCTTCAGCCAGCAACAGGTCTCCAGGACAGCTGAGAGCAACCCAGTAATCCCAAGA
Source organism: Todus mexicanus (assembly GCA_013389965.1). Lineage (NCBI taxonomy): Eukaryota > Metazoa > Chordata > Aves > Coraciiformes > Todidae > Todus > Todus mexicanus. Next base: position 1,869 of record WEIS01322691.1, on the reverse strand, counting down.
TTAGGTGCTCAAAGCTGGGGACAGAATTCAGGATATTGCAGGGGCCACCCTGCAGCCTCTGGTCACCAAAGTCACCTGCAGCAGGTCCAGGACACAAGGTTAGACCACACAGCAGCTCTCATGTGTGCTACTTATCCCACAGCTCATTAACAGCCTGGCTGATGAGAAGGTGCGCTGGCAGGACACTGTGGAGAACCTGGATTACAAGGTCAACAACATCGCTGGGGACGTGCTGGTCGCAGCTGGCTTTGTGGCCTACCTGGGCCCCTTCACAGTAAGTGTGCAATGCTCCCTGCGAGGGGCTCGGTTAGCTGCTCTACTGTCCTGGCCTCTTGGTGTTGCTGAGAGAGAGGGACAGGGCAAAAGGGGGCAAGATCACTCCTGAATCTCTCTCTGTCTGTGCAAGAAACCACCCAGGGTCCTATTTGCATGGAAACAGGAGGGTTTAGATACTCACAACAGACTAGGTGCAACTAAAAGAAGGGTTGTAACGGTGCTTCTCGTGGCAGGGACCCTACCGCATAGCGCTGTGCCAGGAGTGGCTGAACCAGTTGTCAGAAAACAACATTCCTCACAGTGAGGAGTCGAACCTGATCAGCACCCTTGGAGACCCCGTGGAAATCCGCTCCTGGCAGGCAAGTTGCAGAAAACCAAACAGTTTGGGCTGAAAGAGCCTCAAGCAAAGGCTTAACTGTTCAGCTCACCACTCACTAGGAACCCCTGTACCAGAGGACAGGCCCCAAGCCAAACAGTTCAGTAACAACCAAGCGGCTCCACACTGCAGAGCTGGAAATGCTGCTGGGGCTCCTTGCGCACTGAGCAGAGGGCCTGGCAGCATCCAGGGCAGCAGCAAGGAGTGGCTCTGGGGGCATCAGCCTTAACCTTTAAGGCTTCCCTTGTACAAACCACAGGCTTAGAGCAAAGCCCTGGCCTGGCCAAGCCAAACTCTGCCAGCACAGCTCTGCCCCGTGGCTCAGCTGCTTCAGGCAGAGCTGCAGCTCTGGGCTCAGCTGCTGTTAGAGACACTCTCACCACCATCCTCTCTCCACTGCACAGGGGCCAGGGCAGCAAGTACTTCTCTCTGTTTGGCTTTGTGCTACCAGGTGTTCCAACAGCTTTTTCTACATCATTAGATCGCCGGCTTACCCAATGACACCCTGTCTGTCGAGAATGGGGTAATAACACGATTCTCCCAACGCTGGACTCACTACATAGATCCACAAGGACAAGCAAACAAGTGGATCAAGAATCTGGTAAGAGCTATAGGAGGAAAGCCAGGTCTGCCAGGGTAGGGGAAGCAGCTTTCTGTTAGGAGCTGCACAGAGCAGCCTCAGGCTTTGAGCTCCAGAGCTTCAAGACCCCACACTGTCCCAGCCCAGCCTCTCAGCACCAGACACACTCCACATCCACAGTCACTCCACTTGGATCTCTCTGCTTAGGGAAATCAGCCCAGGACAGGAGGGGCCCAACTGCAAGCAAGTGAGGTTATCAACTTCGCACTCTGGTCTCCACCAGCTTTCTGGGGGCCTGCCATCCCTCACCACACCCTAGAGCACGCAGGGCAGCACTTGCACCTCCCATAGCAGCATTTAAGGGCTCTGGGGCAGAAGGGATCAAAACAACATTACCTGAGTAGCAAGCAGGATCTCTGTTGTCAGAGTGTTGAAACCACAAACCACCACTCCTTCTCCAGGGAGGCCCCTCTGCCTTTTTGAAGGGTCAGGTGGAGGCTCAGGCAGCTGTTCCTGGTTTGCTCCCTGAGGGCTTTTCCCACCACCCACCTGCTCTCACTTTGCAGGTAAATGAGCACTGAATTACCAGTTTGGGACTCCAGAGAGCAGGAGTAGAGCTCTTTGAAGAAGATTCTCT
>WEIS01322690.1:0-11001 GCA_013389965.1 Todus mexicanus | reverse complement strand
TTTTTTTTAGCTCAGTTTTGGAGATAGGTTTTATATCTTCATATGCCACTTTGATTGATTTATCTTTACTGTTTGCCTCTTGATTTATTATGAAAGTTTCCACCTTACTCCTTTCTGACCATGGAATCCACATGTGCTAGAAATCTTCTGTGACGGAAAGCTCAAACTAAGTACAATGATTTCTTCTTGAAAAATGGATGAGGAAAGAGGTTTTACAGTGTGCCCTGAAGAACAACAGACCTGGATCCCCATCGGTCAATGACAGGAGATAGTTCCACAGTCGGGGAGGCTGAAGAACTTTGTCTTCTTTCCCAGAATACTTAGATTCAATGGCAACGAACAGTTAGATGGTATGGGAACCCCAGGGCCTCTCATTGCCTGTGCTGTGTAAGACCCTAACTGGATTTAAACAGAGACCAGGGTACAGGAAGATGTTTAGGGGAGCTGGGCTGAAGTGAGCCTGCTGTTGACATACTTGAAGAAGCTGTGCTGTTCAGATTAACTCTATTGAATGACAACCTCAGCTGAGGGATTTATAAAAATATATAAGGATATGTCTGCCACTTCAGGCTGTCTGAAATTTCTACCTTGAATTTTTCATTGACTCCAGCTCTACAATAGTGAAAGCTGTTTATGTAACTCTCTGAACACTCTTGATATGGAGTAGCTATTGCTAAACAACTCTGCATGAAAAATGTCTTTTCTTCAGCTCCGCAAAGAGGCTGGAGAACTCCACAATGATATGTTGCAGACCCTTGAAAATTAGCGAAAGTGGGAAAAGAAAGGTAATGCAACAGTAAATCACAGATTCCAGGGGAGTGAGCTGGAACAGTAAATCCAAAATTATCGAATGAGGGTTCATTACTGTGTGGTGGGAGTGCTGGGCGATTAGAGATCTGGGCCAGATTTCCTGTGGTATGCTACTGTGATCACCATGATTTTGTCACAGCTATGTCAATATAATGCAAAGGAAAATGAGACCCTAGAAATGTTTATGATTAGGCATTAACAACTCAGAGAAAACAATCGATTTGGGTGGTTTCCAGCGACACAAAGCTCCTGGTGAAGTCAGCAATTAGAACCGGGGTGTCATTCCAAAGAGTAACTTCTGTGGATGGGGGCGTCAGGGCGGCCGTCGAGGACACTTCCTCCTGTCACCTGTCTCGGGCATCAGATCCCTGCTCCCGACCCTGGCAGAGAGGTGTGCCTGGTAACACCACCGGGTTTGGTCCTTCGGGTGAGAGGAGCAGAGAAATTCAGAAGTGAGTTAAACACTGGCAGCATCTGCGCAACTTTCGTGGCAATCACGGAGTTTTAAGGGCTTAGTTTTCAGTCAGATCTGTGCTTTTCTGTGAGATTGCAAAGCTGCAACACCCTGTCCTGCACTTCTGCAGATTTTACATTAAATTGGATGATAATAAAACAAAATACTTTAGGAGACCTGTGCATGTCAGCACGTTTTTGCAGCAAAGTGCCTCCATACCTCCTGTTTCACCAGTAATGGGGTTTCAGCAGCTGGCTTTTAGTGATACCAGGAATTCCTTGCCTGTAGGAAGCCCGGTGACCGTGACTATGACGTGTGGTTGTAGACACCTGTGATTAATAACATCATTGATGTTTCACGGCTCGCTAAAGTGTATGCCCGTGTTCCTGTCTTACATGACCCCCTCAGATGGGTGCAGGCGGCAGCAGTAAAGGCACTTGGGCAATGGAAGTGTTTATTGGATCTCTTCAGTGAGCATCAGAAGGGTCAACTCACCAGGATAACCTGTGACCATTACAGGGAATTTTCAGCCTTACTTGCTGCATGTTCTTTTAGAAGGAGGTGGGCTAAGAAACAGTTACTGTCTCAGTCTGATATTAACCAGAAAACCTGAAACCGAAGGTGAGAGAATGGATCTCTCAAAGTTTCAAAAGCAGAGGTTCATGTTTGCTTATGTTTTGACTCCCTGTGGATCGGTCGGTTTGTTGTGACCAGCAGCTTCTGTTCACCTGATACTCTCAGGTTTCCCCTGGAATCACTTTTCCTCTCTCATTTAGGGTTGCTAGTTCTTTTTTCAAGCTCAGGTTAACTCCAGCTGGCATTACCTGCCACTACATATTATGTTCAAAGTGTGTTTAACTCCACACAGAAATACGTGGTGACAAACTGATCCTCAAAGAGCCCATTGCTTTCACCTGCTCTCTGGCTCAGCACTTTGCTAGCTATTTGGAGATCTGTTTTAACAGGGATTGCGAATACTACCAGAAGAGTTTGGGTATTTAAGGTGAGAGGCACCAGTCTCGTACTTTGCCAGCTCTGTGTGGTGCCAAAGTAAAGCTATTGCATTATAGCAAAACACACTCTAGGCATCTTTCATGTGTTAGTTATTGAAGCTAGAAATGCCCAATATATTCAGTGGTGCAAAAGGTGGGACTAAACTCTCATCTTGTTTTCTTCTTAAAACACTTTGTGTCCCTTCTTCCCACGGAAACTTTCTGCTGTTGTGCACATTTCGGCTGCTTGAGCTCCTGGTGCCTGCAGAATCCAGCATTCATTACCCACCCTTGTTCGGCATTAACAATGAGCGCTGCTGGCCGAGACCCCCAGTTACAGCAGAAACCCTGCTCCTTTGTCTTGGAGCTTGACAAGAGGCAGTGTGGCTGGACACGTGCTGCCACATCTGACCTGTGTGGCAGTAACTGTCCAGAACTCAGTCCTGTGCTGTGACCGGGCTGTCTGAGCCCAGAGTGCAGCCCTTACTGCTCCGTGGGGGCTGCCAAGAGGCTCTCGCACACACCTTGTCCTTGCCTGATTCGATGCCATCGCTTTCCCTCTTCAGGCCAGGCACCTGAAAGCCACACACTGCCTGCCGGCACCACAGCCTGGTAGGGGGTCAAGCCATCCTATGTTGTAGAGAGATGCTTTGGGATGTTGTGAACCAGGAGCTCGCATGCACCCAGAGATGGGTGACACTGCTGTTTGCTGGGGGTGACCTGGAGCCAAAGTGCCTCCAGGCTGAGGAAGGAGCAGAGCTGGCTGCATGAAAGCTGTTGGCTGTCCTCAGGGGAGGGCTCTGGCAGGTGCCTGTGGCTGAGGAGACGCCTGCACCTGGGGAGAGGGAGGAGCTGCTGCTGAAGGGCCCCAGGTGAGCCGGGCACCGGCAGAGGGGCATGGTGGGCTCTGTGCGGCTCAGTGCTGCTCTGTGCCTCTCTGTGCCTCCTGCTTTCACCTTCTCCAGACTGTTCACCTGGGTGCACAGACAGGGACATCCGACTGTCTTCTCGTGCCCTTCTTGGCATAATGCTGATGGTGCTGTCGGCTGCATGTGGGTAAGTCATTCTCTGGAATGAGCTTTGTGGTCCTGGTGTTCTTACGCTGTTTGGTGCTGTTTGCCAGACGTTCTCACCCAGCTCTGCCAGTGGTTTGTGTCCTGGAGATGGCTTGGAGTGGTCCCTGCTAGCGCTTGTCTGCTCGGGGGCTGTTCAACCCCTTTGCCACGGTGCCGTTTTCCAGCAAGGGGAATTGTCACTGTCTGGTTTGGATTTTACTTTCGTGTGAGATTTCCAGTCTTGAGCCTTGGGTAACATGCCTGCTCCAAGAAGGTACAAGTTCTCGGTGTCTCTGGACATGGTTATACCCTCCCTGTGTGAGTTCTGCCTCGCTGACGTGTGAATTGTGTTGTTGCAACTTATTACGGGCAAACTTCTTTAAATGCTTAATCATTGCTAATAGAAAAACAACCTTCCTAAGCTTCCTGGCCTGACAATGCCACAAAGAATGGGAAGAGCCCTTTGGAAAGCAGATTTTCATTCTAAGAGTAGCAGAAAATTTGTTACTTAATGATTTTTTTGGGGTCACTTCTCATGTCTTTGAAGTTTGAATGTGCAGACACTGGCACAAGTTTGTGGGGTTTGGTTTTTCTGTTATGACAAGAATGAGTTGTGTGATGTACATTTGCCTAAAAATGTCTGGATTGGGCTTCCTTAACATGTAGAACGGTGTCAGTGGAGAAAAAAGCAGAGGGTAATAATTGGTTTGGCGGGTCTGACGATTTGAAGGAACGTCTTCAACAAAGAGCATTTCGAGAACTGTAACGGAATCACAGAAGAGCCTTAAAGTGTTGCTGAAAACAGCGTAAGGACAAACAGACAAAGGACTACTGCCCTGGCTGGGTCTGGTAGGCTTGAGATGAGGGTTCTTGTTGGAGGCAGCTCCTTAAATCCCAGAATTTCACCTAACTTGCTTAAACCCCGGTACACGATGATACAAATGAGATAATATATTAATAGCAGCTCTAATACAGTGATTCTGGGGTACCACTTTCTTTCCCCCTGCCTCGGTCTGGATTGATGCAAATGGAAGCCCCTCCAATGGGCACCTTGCTGGGTGTCTCCTCTGGGAGCATGAAGGTGTCCAGGAGCTCTGACCCTCTGCCTGAGGAGGCACTGGGGTCACTGCAGGGGTGAGAGTGCAAGAGGGGGTGATGGGTGGAACGGGCTCTTTGGCTGTGGGAAGGGGTATCTGGCAGCCCTGCCTAATGCAGTATAGAAAAGTTGTCTTGAAGTCAGACCCGTGAAGCAAAGATGTGATTGTTTTCTCCTGGGGAAGTGCCCAGAAGTTGGAGTTTGCAGTACCTGCCTTGTTCCACCTGGCCCAAGGTAACAACACCAGCGAGATGTTGGTTGTTAAACAGAGGTTGGCAGTGTGTCCCAGACTCCTCAAGTATCCGTGTGATCTGAGTCACTCCACCAGAAATAGACCCTGTGTGACCAAAGCCTGTTGCACTGTGTCAGGAATAAAGTTTGGACAGGAAAATGAGGTTTTCTTGGCTTCAGCAGCCAAAGTGAACCCCTTGTGAAAAGAATTTGCGTTTTCAAGTGGAAAATGTGGAAGGAGGGAAGAATGTACAAATAATGCCAAGAAACAGACTCACTTCTCTGGCACAGAATGTGAAGAAGCCTTTCCAGCATCATGGTGGTGGGGGACCCAAAAGTCAATACAGTGGTCACAAGTTAGCAAACCCAGTTGTATTTTCATTCCGAATAGTATGAGTAATTTCCAAGGAGCTTTTGTGGACCCTCCAGTACGTTATAAAATCCCTTCTGAGTGACAAGGGCAAGAACAAAAAGCAGATTCTAAGCTTGTCAGACACACACAGTCGTGTTTCTCTGGTGAAAACAAGCAGAGCAGACAGTTCTTTTGAACTGCGGTGGAGGCGCGCACAGTGAGCTCATGGGGATCCAGGTGTGGGCACTAAGGAAACATTTGATACTGTGAAGTTCCTTGAACTTCAAGCTCTGGTGCTTCTAGAAAGCGTGTTATTTAATGTAGCTGTAAATACCAGGCGAGAAAGAGAACTGCTTTTTATAGCGTGGGAAGTCGTGTGCCTTCTCAATGATAAATGCAATTAACTGCTTCGTATGCTTTGCTCACAAGAAGAGGGTTTTGGTGATGTAGAACCTGTGACATGTATTTTGCTGATAAGTGAAACTGTGGCAACATTGGTCACCTACAGTTTTACCAAAAGCCACGCTTGAGCTGTCTTCTACCTAGAAAACATAACCCCCAGCTTCTGAGGCTTTCCAGCTGCTTCTTTGCAGAACTCTGCTTGGTGATGATGCCCAGGACTGGGCTTGTTCCTCCCAACTGTCAGGTTTTGGTGTGGTGTGCCAGGTATGACCCCGGTAAGGAACAGCTCATGGTTCGTGTTCATGAGTGTGTGGAGAACTGGTCTTAGGTGAGGAAACTGGTTCAGGCTAAGCAAAATATTAGTACAGTATTAATAAAGAAGAGAGGCCTCCTTCTGCACTGCACATTCGTTCGATTTATGCTGTAAAGCAGGAATTAATTTGGGTGGGGTTTTTTCACTCTTTTGTCTCCTTTTAAAATTTCTTTTCAATTTCCAGCAGCCTCTAAAGCTGGTAAAGAATTAAGGTAGTAAATGGTCTATGTTTGTAATGATGTTAAGTGTTGGGGGAACAGGCATAGGAACCCCCCATGTATATGTGGGGGGAATTAAATGACAGATAGTTGGTCAACAAGACCAACTCCACTATGCATAGATGTTAACCTCTGAAATGTGGACATGAAATTGCTTCAGATTTTAAAGGCTGTGTTTTACGCGTCTCTTCAGTTTCTCAGTTTCTAGAATCAAAGACAACCTCTCACAAATACTGCCTAAAATTCTTACGTTCTCGCGGTCACTGACATATTTAGATCCTGAAACATATTGACCATATCTCTTAAGTTCCTTTGTGCAGGACTAGAAATAAATTACCCGAGGTCAAGTTCTGTTTATACAGTGGACCGTTCCTGCAGAATTACCTTCTTGACTTAATAGCTTCCTTTTGGATGACATTTCTGCCAGAAAGAAGACAAATTGTCTAAGGTCAGCGTGCAGATCAGCTCAGAGTGTAGGAGGAAATTGTAGCGGATCAGCTAAATTGCAGCGGGTCTGGCCGGCAGCGGCGGGCAGCACGCCGATGGCCATGGCCAGCACCGAGGGGCTGCAGCCCCCCTGTGCTGCAAGAGCCCTTTGGCTCTCGGGTCTTGTTGTGCTGCAGTTTGTCCAATTTAGGCCATTCTTGAGTCTGACGAATTGAACTGGCGTGGTGAGGGTGAATTAGCTCACCGTAGCTATCGGCTTAACGTTGACATGCTCAGTGGTCCCCAGGCCCCTTGTAGCAAAGCCAGCGATGACCTGGTGACGTACCTCTGCAGATGGGTACACGCAATTGTCCCTGCACCTTCTCTCCCGCTTATTCCTTCAGGCTTCTTTGAAATTGTTGTCTTGCAAATAGCTGGGAGCTGAAACCACGTCCCTTAGTCTGCTCCTAGCATTGCACAACGGCTCCGAGCTTCCATGTGTGTCCTGACGTGTCGCGTTGTGGGACGGGGCTAAAGGACCTGGTGCAGATCCCATAGTCCTGCTCTTGGCGAGCTTGATGCTGTTCTCTGTATGTGTTTGTGCTGTATAGAACACACAGCACCGTGTTATGAAAACACACTGGGTTACACAGAATGCCTTACATACATATAAAACGTTGCTTGGTTTCTCTTTCTAAGCCCAAGTAAGGACGAGTTGACGGAGATAGTTCTGCTAAAGTCAGTGGCTTTATGTTGTGTGAAATTGATGGTAAGAGAACAGGCAGGGCTGCAGCCACCGAGCAGAGCGGCACCAAAACCTGTGCATTTTGCAGATGGGCTTGAAATATGAGGCTAAAACTGGACTCGACTCCCGCCTTGCAATACAGGCTGTCCCCTGGGGCGGGGTTGGCCGGTTCCTCTGCTGCATCGCTTGCTGCTGCTCCTCAGCTCTGGTTCGGCTGCACCTCCAAAGCCCGAGCATGTTGTGGGGGGGAGAAAACCTAAAACGCAACCGTGTCACATTTTAAATGATGGAGCTGCGTTTTCCCTTTGCAAATTCTTCTATTTATCCTGTGTTCTACAAGAGAAGAAATGTAAAAGTCTCCTTTTAATTAAGCTCTTTATCCTTTGAAGTTATTATGGATTCTTTTTTCACGTTGGTGATGTAATTTATGTAAATAATCATCTATCTATGAAAGGAGTGTGTCTGTCAAAAGCTAAAATAAAAAACATCCGTCATTTTGAAGTGATTAACATTCTCCAGATGTTTAAATCATCAGATTTCAGGAGTTTCCCTTTGTTGTGATAATGATATAGTATCCAGAACAAGAATGTTTACTTTTTTGTATGGGTCAAACACAGATTTTTCACAATCCTATTAAAGCATGCAGTTTATTGTAATTATATGTGCAGATGAAAGCGTATGCAGTTATTATTATTTCCCTTAATTGTAAACTGCTGCTGGTAATTTTACTGTAAAGCTGAAACAAAAGGAGCGTACTTGAAAGGACCACCACTGCCCACTTATGTAATCAATTTATAGATGTCAAGTTTGCGCAGAGATGGTTATCCGCTCGCTCGGAGGGCCGGTGACACGCTACCACCCTGCAGCGCGCGCTCTCCCCCTCCTGTGTTGCGGGAGAGCTGCTGGGGCGTGCAGGAGATGTAGCCGATAATATTAAGTGACAGTTCTGAACCGTTGTAGTCAAATGTGCTCAGCTTTAGGCTTCAGGAAGGAAATAAAGCGTACATTCCTCGCTAATGCCATGGACCTCGTGGCTGATCAAGAGAGCTTTACCCGTCCTCCGCCGGCCGGCTCGCGATGGTAACTGGAGACACAAAGCCTTGCTGGAGGTTGGGGGAGGGCGGTTATAGTCAAGGAAAATGGCCACACATGTATGAAATGGATCATTTCCTTTCCTTGCTCTAGTCCTCACAGAGCAGCACCCTTCAATTCCCAAGCCCAGCTCACGAATGGAAGAAATGTATGGATCTTGTGAGTCACCACACTGGCAAACTTCTCAGAGCTGACAAAATGCACCTGGATAAAACTTGGAGTGGGCTGCTGGATGATGGCAACTAGCTGACGTTTCCCAGAGTTTGTTTTTAACTAAACCTCTCCTGAAATATGAGTTTTGAAAAATAATAGAGAGCTCTACCAAACAAATAACCGTTTTTTCCTCCCCAGGATTACATTTGAGCTGAAACATTAACCAAACAATTGTGCAAAATTCAGCATTTTCCCATTTGTTGGGAGGTTCTTGTGGAGTGAGCAGATACCCCCCGGGGGGAGGGTGGCGTTAGGCGGCAGGGCAGGGACGGTCTGCGGCTCTCTGCCCTCCGGCCCCTTCCCCACAGCAGCTCCGAGGGGGATTTTCTCAGAAAGAGCCGCAAACCTGTCAGGGAGATTTCTTCCTTGTCCCACCCAGAACTCGCGTTTCCCTGAAGCTGCTCTTGGATGAGGTCCGTGAGGGGGAAGCTCAGCCCCGTGCCAATCTCCAGCGCCTGCTATGAGCAGCGTGCCTCTTCCCAGCATTATCTCATCCCCCTCGCTGGCCTTTACACCGCGGGAGGACGGCAGATAAGTGAAAGCTGTGCTTTGTGGAAGATGAGAAACCAGAACCTCTGTTTCTCTCCGGGGGCCCACTAAGATACTATACATCATTAACTCTCTAAATGTTTGCGTTGGTTTTTTTTATCTGGCTCCTCGGATCTCATCTCGCCTCAGGCAACGTGAAAGAGAAAACTCAGTGAAGTGCAGCTTTTAAAAAGTCTAAGCTGGGATGGCTTAGTAGTAAATTTTCTGCGGCGCGGACCTTTACGGGGTCATCCATGTGCTTGCTTGGGATGGCCAAAATAATTTATTAAGGACTCTAAGATTTATTTGCAAATAAAGCCGCTCATTCCACCGGGGACTTGCTCTGCAGCCAGAGGGTTGAAATGGTGAGCCGAGGAGCCGCGGTGTGCAGGGAGAGAGAGAACACGCGAGGTGCCAACGCTCCGAGCGCTGATCCTCGGAGAAGGGACACGGCACAGGGGGCAGGGTGGTGGTGTGGGCAAGAGGGGAAGACCGCAGGGCCACGGACAGCCAGAGACAAGGCGTGGGGACATGGGGCGTCGAGCTGCGCTGCGGGATCCATCCTCCTTCGAGAGATGGGGCTCTGCCCCACGGCCCCAGCATGCTCTGTCCCTGCTGCTCCCCCGGGCAGTGATCCCTGTCCCCATGTGGGGCCTGGCAGGGCTCCTCTTATCAGCGTGTCCCCTTGTTCCGAGGATTCTCTCATCGGTGCATCCCCTTCTCCCGGGGAACCTCTGCACGGGGCCAAGGCTGTGGCCAACTCTGGCCACGCCACCGAACCGGCCGTGCCGAACGGCGACTGCTGGCGTCGCTGGCGCAGGGCTCGAGCGGGGTGTGGGCAGCTCGTGTCAGATAATGTTTTCAGAAATAGGTGTAGGACTTGGACACCCTTGTTTGCCTCGTGATTTGCACAGTGATTAGCAAAGCTGCTGCCTTGTGGGGCAGCACTTGCCTCGCTGCCTGGGCAGGCTGGGAGTGGGGGTGTCCCTGGGCACCCCGGGGATCACGGAGACGTCCCCGTGCACCTGAGGGAGATCCCCGTGCACCCGAGGGGCATCCCCAGCGGCCTCGCTGCTCAGAGCCAGCTCTGGTGGTTTCTCAGAGATGCTGAGCAAAGCCTCTAACTGAGGAAGCCAGACCCTGGGGCCTCTTCCCAACCCTGCTTCCATGTTTTAATTGCTTTCGCGTTGTTTTTTTTTGTCTTGCCGAACTTGTTTGTAATTATAGTTACCTTAGAAGAGGTGGACGAAGGACGGATCTTCTGAGTCAGGTTTTGCATAATTTTGCATCTTTTTTTGCTCTCTGGTTCTGTTGGCCTGATTGCACTGGAAGCGTTAACGCAATTACAAAGGCAGTAATGATGGACAGAGCTCACAGTCGGTTTCCTGAGCCCTTACCCATAGCCCGGATGGCCACATCGGGGTGTCCGGCAGCGGCTGGAGGCTCTGCCCTGCCCTGCGGGGTCTGGCTCTCCAGCCCCAGAGTTTCTGTGGAGTTCAGCTGCTCTACCACAAAACCCTGACCTCAGGGGTTTGACCCATGAGGATCGGGTCAAGCTCCTCGCTCCTCCCAGGGTTCTCGCATCCTCCCGAGAGACCGCTGCGCTTCGGAGCGTTTGCCATCAGTTACGCAGGTGCTCCCGTTGCAGACGAGGTGAGCAAGCACTGGGTGGGCGAGCGCAGCCCCGCGCGTTTATCTGAGCGCGAGGAAAGCTGGTGGGTGGGTTTGGTTCTTAGCGCTGGGATGGACTGGGCATAAACCAGCTCCCGCCTGGGGAACTGTTGGCGATGTCTAGCACGAACGAAGGGCGAGTTAAAGCCAAAGGCAACCGTCTTCTGTCATTATCCCCCTTGGCATTTTCACAAGACACTCCCGTGCAGCTCACGCGGGATCATCCGGGTCTCGCTGACTCTGTCCCTGCCACTGCCCTGACGCTGCTTTGGGGGAAGGTGCCTCTTGGGGCTGAACGTACAGGCTTAGGAAAGCGAATAATTTCTGCCACTGCATTTTGGCTTCGCTGTGCGTTCCCTCCGAGTCTGGATAATGTGATGAGTTTGGGGTTTTTTTGTTTGTT
>WEIS01322689.1:0-10994 GCA_013389965.1 Todus mexicanus | reverse complement strand
AAAAAAAAAAAAGAGCGATAAAAAAAAAATCTGAGGAAGCAGTCTGCTCCGTGCTGCACGGCTAATGCTGTGCTGCTGCGGCCGCCTCTGACCTGCTCGAGCAATGCACAACGTCATTCGCAAGCAATTACTCACTGCACAATATTTTTATTTCCCCAAACCATTAATGAATTATTTAGGCATCTCTAGCAGTCACATGGAGGATGATCAACTGCTGCTCATCCCCGGCTGTCGGCACGGCCTGTCTCAGCGCCTGCCAAGGAGCAAGCAGCTTTTGGGAAAACCATCCCCATCCCTGGGATGCTTGGCACACCTGAGAACAGCCACAGCACTGCAGAGCTCACCTCCAGAGTTCTGGAAGGGCAAAATAAAGCCAACTCTCCCTGAAAAGACTATCCAGCCAGGACTAGGAGGTTTTGTTCCAGATTTGGAAGAGCAAAGTTCACCTGCTCCATCTCCGCAGCCTCCTCCAGCCCTTTCCTCCCCTCTCCCCCACCTCCCTGCTACGTGCTCCAGGCACCTGCCTGGTGCCAAAACCACCGAGAAGTTCGGCACTGATTTGTAACGCGTGAAGGTAATCCACTGCTGGAGCGAACCGCTGCATCAAGTCACAGGCTGACCTTGGCTATCTGCTAACGAACACAGGGCTGGGACCTCCAAAAGCTGTGGAGAAAGCCTGGGCTGTGGCTAGACCAACAGGAAGAGCTCTGGCTGCTGCCAGCTGCAGCCACGAAACTTCACAAGGGTAATGCCAATACCCAACATAACAGCCCCTCCGAACTCACACCTGGGCTGGAGGTGTCTCATTGCCTCCGCCCAGCTTCCTGAAGCAAGGTACTGCTCAGCGTCCTGCACTAGGGCTAACGGGTGTGAGCTGAAGGCTCCCGAGCCCAGGCAAACCCTGGGCAAGGAGATTTCCTCAACTACCCCAAGAATCATCTCTAGTCCCAGAGATAAACACAGAGCAAGGAGAGGCAAAAGCACTCGCTAAGGAAACTTCGGAAGGACATGAGTCTTTTTTGTACAATCATCTTCCCTATTGGAAAGACACATGATGAGGAAGGGCTACTGCTCCCCCAGTGCTGGGTAATGCTCCGGAGGGTAGCGCAGGGCCTCTGGCTGGCCTGGTGGCTGGTTACTGAAGGACGTGGGAGCTAATGGGACAACTGGAGAGCTGGTGCTAGCCTGCAGCACAGGGAGGCTGCAGGGCTCTGCCCCAGAGCTAAGGAAGAAGGCTGCATTTTAAAACCTAAATCCCTAGCAAGAGCCTGCTTCTGGCTCTTCCTTTGCAGTCTGTACTGATGGCAGGTTGCTGGTGCTGGGGGAGATGCTGGCCCCATGGAATGACAAAGGAGCCCCGGGGGCTTTCAGATCATCCTTAAAATCTCCTCATCCCTTCCCTCCCTTGCTCCTCCCTGTGCTCTCGCAAGGAGTTTACAACCTCCACCACAAACCTGTCTTTGGCCTCGTCCTGGCCAGTCTCCAGGCTGCACGGGGGCCCTGGTGGGGACCAGCCTCGCTGGCCACCACGGACCCCCCCCACTCCCACGGAGGCCAGTATCCTTCCTGGGGGCCCCCAACCTGCTTGGCCACGGGTCTCTCCCAATGTTTTGCCTTCTCCCTTTTCCCCAGCTCAGCCCCCTGTGTGGCTTCAATTATCAGCAAAGGCTCCTATTGCCCCCAGCCTCTGCTTGGCGGGGTGAAGCCCCCGGTCGCTTGCAGTTGATCACAACACTGTTTTGAGACCTGGGGACAATCACCAGGGACCCATGCTTCCAGCTCCTGAGTAGTGTCCAAATCTTCTTGCTCATGGTTTCACAGCTGCCCGGCATCTCCACCATCCCTGCCGCAGCCTGCCCAGCTCACAGAATCCCCAGCACACCCAGCCAGCAGTGCCTCCTTCTGTCCTAATCCCCATGGGGACACATAAACTATCCCGAGGCAAAAATTTTCCTCTTTGGGGGCCTTTTCTGGTGTTCCCTGCCCTTGTGACCACTCCACCAGCCCCACTGCTCCCCACTCCTGCAGCAGCAGCATAGGCAGGTTTGAGCCCAATGCCCCAGGACATGCCAGCCACCCACAAGCCTGGCACGCTCCTGGCCCAAGGCACCTAGCTGGTCTTTTACCTTACAAATTACTTCCCGTATGCTGAGGGATGGGGCAGAAAGAGCTGAGGGGTGTAGGTAAGGACGGAGCAGGGCCCCATACAAGCCTGAGCCTGGGTACTAGTGCCTGGGTGCTCAGCTGCTGCGATTCCCAGGGGACAGTCCCCTTGCCGGGGAAAGCACTCGGCGCGCTTTGGCCACTGCTGAAGGTGGCAGAGCACCTTGCCAGGGCTCAATGATTTGAGCAATTAGAACTTTTCCGCAACACACAGCTCCCCCCTTGCAGGTCCCTCTGATGTCTCAGCGATGAAAGGCAAGACGAGACCCGGAGGGAGAGACCCCCCGTAAGTGCGAGGGAGTTTGCAGACATCACCACAGCTCCGGCTACCCCTCCTTCGTCCCTGGCCCGGCTGTGCATCATGTGGCTCTCGCCTGCAGCAGGGCCTCAAACCAGAGAAACACTCGCTTTTTTGTCAGGGCTGGTCTCCTCATGTTTATTTCCCTTTGCTGCCTGAGCAATTTCCCCTTCCCACACAGGGAGCGGCGGCCTGTAGCCGTATCAAACGTGGCCGTGGGGATGGGGCCAGCCCTTCCCCGTGCCGGCAGAGCCAGGCAGGGACGAGCGGCCGTATCTCATCCGCCGGCATGCAGCACGCCGCCGCGCCTGCAGGAAACATATGTCACCGGTTAAACAGATCGTGAAAGCTTCAATCACTTCCTTATGGTAGAGCCGGGTTGAATTCGTACCAACAGCCGGAGTCTCCTGCACCCTTTCCCACAAGCGGGACCAGCCCTTGTCCCTGCGGGGTGCTCCCCTGCCACGGTGCTCCCCTTGCCCCATGGTGATGGGGCAACTCCATGGGGAGCTGAGAAACACCATCCAGAAAGACCAAGCAGTTCTTGTCATCACCTAATTACCTCCCTAAGATGTTCCCCTCTGCTTGCAAACCTGCCTCACAGGGAGCTCAGGGATGGAGAAAGCTTCCCCCAAAAGCACGGTTCATCCTCAGGCTCCCTCCAGCAAATAACACCCCGAGTCTCATGCACAGACAGTGTGGCTGCGACACCCTGTGCCTGCTGGCAGCATGGGACCAGAGCCCACAGAGCCCAGTGACAGCCTTGCTGGTTCCCAGCCCCTCACTGTCCCCTGGGGTAGCCTTGCGGGAGCTCTGCCTGCTTAGTGGGCATGGGCTGTGCATGGAGGAAGGGACCTCCCAGCTTTGCCTGTCCCTGAGGAGCTTCACGCAAAGCTTTCTTGGGGTGTCTCCTGGGGATTGGCAGCATCTCCTGGAGCAATCTGCTCCTGAGGAACGTTAATCACACACTCTCCTGCTCCGCCGCTGGGGTTATGAAAGCTCCCAGTGCCACTAAAGCAGGCGCTGTGGTCGCCCCCTCACCCCACTCCATCCCCCACAGCAGGGTCAGGGGCTGCCTGGCCAGGCGGGTCCCTCCCGCTGCAGACTGGGGTAGGTGTTGGTGAGACGATGCATCATCGCAGCATCTCCGCCATTACGCTCAGCTTTCTCCCGTGGGCTGGAAGTTGCTTTTTTTGGAAGAGAGGCAAGCAGGAAAACTCATGTGGGTTTTGATGAGGAGACTGGAGGCTGCTGTCATCCGCGCCCAACAGCAGAGAAGCTGGCGGGCCAAGCCAGCCTGGCCACCGGTGTGTTGTGACGGCAGATCACATGCCAAAGAGCTCCCCCAGCTTCTCTGCTGCCACTCTGTTTTGCCCAGGGGTGCCCAGCTCCCCCTGCCTCCCTGCAGCCTCTAGCCACCTCCACAGCACCGTGCCCCCGGGAAGGAGGGGAACACTTGACAATAACATCTTCCTTATGTGCCTGAAACAACAGCCAAACCCCCAGGCCTTTCGCAGGACTGCATTTCAGTGCAAACCCGACACCCGCACAAAAGGACAGAGCGAGACAACAGTGTTATTTCTGCAAACACAAACACCCTCAAAGATCCCAGCGCGCTCCCAGCACTGGAGATGAGGGCAGGTAGGCTGGTGCCTGCATGGCTCCCATCTCCCTGAGCTCTGCTTACCAAGATGTCACCTCCTGGAAGAGCTAGATTGCCTGGGATGGTTCTCCTGCCTACCTGCTTGGAAGTAGCATCATTCCCAGCACTGCACCACTGAAAGCGGAACCAGCTTCTCAGCTCCAGCTCCTCACGGTGGGATCACTTTTGGTTTATGATCCATCTCTCCATCCATCTCTTCTCTGCACAGCCATTTCTCTTAGCTTCTCCTTCACAGTAACCAGCTGAATTGTCCCTTCTGCTTGTGAAGGACGAAGACCAAATCCCTGCTTGTCTTACAGATGTGATCCACCCATGTGCCTCTGCCCCAGGACTGTGTGCTGTGTGAGCAGCCCCGGTTCTGTCAGTATTGGCAAATCCAATCCCAGCCGGAGTGGTGCCTCCTGCCAGCTCATTAATGAAGGGAGTACTTAACAGAAACCTCCCTACCACCTCTGCAAGCTGCCTCTGGGATGCTATCCTTGCTTGGTTGCTTTTTAACGCATGTGGCAGCAAGCTGGTCCCCTGCATGGCCACTGCCTCGTATAAATGATGGGAGCCACCGTGGCTCTGCCAGATTCTGCGCCTGCCCCAGGCAAGAGGCAGGGCGGCTGCAGCCCTCTTCCACTCCTGCACACCCATCCCAGACCCCAAAATCCTTGGGGTGGGGTTTGCCTCCCGCCCACACCTGCTACTTTACTGGAGGCCAAGCAAGTGCTGGGGAAGCCGGGGCAGAGGTGCCTGGCCTGCGGCTGCCTGTGTCCCCAGGGCAGCCACCTTCCCCAGCACGAAGGGTTTGGTGCAGGGATTGTGCAAAGGCACAAGATAGTTCACACAACCAGTTCCTGCCACCTTGATCAGTGTTGCTGAGGAACACACCTTCACTCTGATTCATATGCTCCCTTTTATTTCCAGTGCCTGGGAACCATCTCTTGACCATGGCACCTCTTACCTATTGGATTTGACAGTTCGGCTCCACATGTCATTTGTACTAATTACAAATTAAACCAATTTTAAGGGGAAGAGCAGATGCAGACTGACTACCCATACATCCTTCACTACGTGCTCTACAACCTGCTCGAACTAAATAGCCCCTCATGGTTGTAAATGACTCCTATTGCTGGTTCCGACCTCATGTTTCCAAAAGCCTTGTTGGTTAGGACCCTCCATCCCTTCCCTTCCACCCACGCAGCTCCAGTCCCTGGAATTTATCAAGACTTAAAAATATTTTACACATCCCTGTAAATTCACACACATTTAAAGCCAGTTAAGGCCTGAATTACATTTTAAGATGTTGTCCAATTTGTAAGCATCATAAAAATCTGAAATAAGTTATCTTAGAAATAACCACAGGGAAATTACAGTCCCGACTTGAGCCAAGGAGGTCATGACCTGGGTGCAGGAGAAAACAGCTCTGCCCATGACTAACGCAGCCAGTGAGCAGGAGGGCTGCCAGGGCTTTCGGGGGCTGTATTGTAGCCATCAAATTTGCCATAATCCCAGGCAGCTTTAGAGCAATCATTACACAGCTCGCCTCCTACCACAAGAGCTTGTTTTTTCTCCGAGCACACTCCTGTCACCGACACAGGCAGAGGAGAGTCACACTGCACCAGGGAACCCCATGGGTTGGATGGGGAGCCTTAGGAGGTGGCTGCCAGTTCCCTTTGTTGCCCTGAAAATGTTTGGGAACGTGGATGGAAGCAGAGCTTGGGCTGACAGAGCTATTTTGCAAAAATATTACCCAGCGAGCCAGGCAGGAAGGGATCCTGCCCATGTAAAACTTTCCTGCCAAGTCTTACCAAGGCTCAGTGTCATGTTTTGCATTTTATCAGTGTCGACAGGAGTTGGTGAAGGGGGTTGTAGACCCTCAGCAGCATCAAGCACCAGCCAGCAAACAGGGTGGCTACCACCTCCCAAGTCTCCTCCAGTTCATCTCTGCAAAGGATCACTGCCCTCTGCTACATGATAATTTCCTCCATTTTGATCCTTTTCAACTATGTTTTGTTTTTTCTCTGAAGTTCCCATGATTTTGCTGCCAGCTTCCAGAGAGGGAGAGACACTGTGGAGCAGGATCCACCAGCTCTCCTTGGCATGGGAAGCCATCTCTGGGCTCCCAGCCACCCTGAGGGCCTCCCATAGCACTTCTGCGCCATCAGCTTTCCACCACCTCCATGTAGGCTTTGGACATTGTGAAGGTGAGCAAAAGATTGGTCATGACATTAAACCACGTGGAGTAATACACGGAGGAGGACCCGTGTCCATGAATGAGCAAACCCCTGGCACGACAGGAGCAGTCGGCCGCCTTCCCTGCATTTCACACTCTCCATCTGTCTCCAATGCAAGGCGAGAGCCCGGCGTGGAAACGCATTGATTCTTTCCAGAGCTGCAAAACAAAGCTTTTTCATCCCAAGGACGCGAGCTGCTCTGCACACTGCCCTCCTGTCTCCATAAACTCCAACCAGATTTCATCCTGAGCCTTCAAAGAGAAGAAGCTGAAGCAGCATCCCTGGCAGGCGGCACTGTGGAGACCTGCCAGTTGAGCCTGCGACTTCTAGGGGGACCGTGGGGCCACTGGTCCCCAGAGCAGGGCAGCAAGTTCCCATGGCACAAAGGTGTTAACAAAAGCCGACCAAGCAGGTTGCAGCTCAGCCTCTGGCAGGGAATCAGAGAGCCCAGGTCTGTTTTGCTGCCAGGTTATCAGTGGATCCATCAAGCGATGCCTTCGAGACGCCAAATCTATCAGCTCTCCCATATGGATGCCATCCACGCTGAGCCATTTCCTGCCTAATAGGTATCAGGCCCACTCCTCCCTCCCCAAAATCACTCTTTACAGCTTGCTGCAACTCTACAAATATTTTTACAACAGGTAAAAAAAGGCAGCGAGTTCGTCCCCCCACCCAAACCTCCCCCCAGGGTGCTTGCTGTGCACCATCACTGCACCAACTGGAATGCAGGTGCGGGAAGAGATCCTTGGGGTCTAACATTACTTTGAACTTCCCTCATGGTTCTGCAATCAATCTGGAAGCCTCACATGTGCCCAGGAATAGAGATGCAGGTGACACAGGCTGGACTGGACCTCCCTGGGTGCCAGGGCAGAGCCCCGGCCAGGGTGTGCCTTATTTACTGGCAGAGAGGAGTTTACCTTGCAAAGGTTTCTGTGCCTGATAGCTTGGGATTATTTTGGCTTTCATGTGGTCTCTAATGAAAGGGAGTCTGGAACAGATGCAGATTTGAAAGAAAAGAGGAGGAGGAGGAAATTTCTTAGCATAAGGTTTCGGTTCCCTTGCCTATAAACAGTGCTGACAGCGAGAGGCGGCAGTGATAAACACTGAGATAAGAGCCCAGCTAGACAGGTAATTTGGCACAAAAGGTTTGTCTGGAGAAGCTTAGGCAGAAGTCGCCACACACTGTTTAAAAAACACAAAACCTCAAGCCCTGGCCGGGGCGGGCGACTGTGCCGGGGAATTCCCCTGACTGCTCAAGCAAGGGGTACCCTGGCAGGAGCTGGGGGTTTACCCCGTTACTAAGCTTGGTTGGTTTTCCTGCCTGGGAGTTGCCCAGGGCTGCTACGGGAGCTCCCAGCAGAGGGGCTGCTCCCAGTGAAGGTGCTCTGCATTCCCTCCACCACCCCAAAACCATCTCGCTTCCTCGTCCGATGAGCTGTCACATATTCTTAGAGTTAAACACCTTCAACAATGCATGCTATCCGGGGAAATAATTCCTCCTGTTTAAAGATTCATAGATATTGGCTTTGGAGAGAAAACAGCGGGTTTCCCTTCCTTGTGGTCAGAAATCACCGCAGGGCAGGATCACTTCTGACAACAGCAAACAGCATCTTGGCCTCGGAATCATCCCGCCAGTGGTACAATTCCCAGGGTCCCAGCTAAAGGGAGTGTAAATCCTAAAGCCCTGAATAAAGACCATCAATGTTTTAAGGCAAGAGCGGCACGTATAAATTCTGCAGAACTTTATAAAAGCTGCAGAAAATACAGCCCTGCCACGCGAGCGGCGTAAACCTTACACAACAGCCAGGATGATTCATGGGAGTGAAGCAGCATGAATCACATGGCAGCAGGTGAAACAGGTTTCTACCCTGTACCTTAAAATGCAGAGACAGCCCAGATTCAACCAGGATGTTATTAGCCCCATCCTCCCTCCCTTGGTACTGATGCATGACTCGACTTGCCAGCATCGCCTTGCTGGCATCGCTGGGGTGCGATGGGAAGAGCTGGGGCAGGCAAAGGCGTCACAGAAGAGCCAAGGAGTGTTTCTTTTAGACCAGCTGGTACCTAACAGGGACAGCAGAGAGATACCTATTATTTTCAGGTGATAACAATGAAGCATTTCTACTAAAAGCAATGCTGAAAGAGCAGAGATTGTATGAGTCTGTCCAGCACAAAGCTTCTGAAGTTGAAAGGGAAACACCCAAAGGCTCTGATGGCTCTCGCTTGCCGAGTGACCTGGCTGCTAACAAAAGAGCCAGCGAGGGAAATAGTCTGCTCTCCAGCAGGCGTAGAGACACGTCTCTTTTTAAGGCTGCAAGAAATGAATTGGTGGTTAGAGATGAAGGTGCTCATAAGAAGTCAAATTTTAAAACCTGTAAATTAACTAAGTAAAAGGGGGGCGAGCTGTCCCAGCTTCCTGAAAGGGAGTTCATGTCTCTAATCTGCTAGGATGCTTTCTCCTATCGTCAGGAGGGCGAAGTAAGGAGAACTACTTGACATAATGTGTTTGGGGTTTCAAAGCTCTTTGACAAAGGTCCCTTACGAGAGGCTATTAAGTGAATTAAAAGCTTGCAAAGCAAATGGAAAAAGTAACTCTAATGGTTGGAAACAAAGAGGCAAACAGCATATATTAATGAGGGCTACCTTCCAGAAGGCTACGGGACTCATGGGGAGGCTCCCCAAGTTTTCATGCTAATACTGGTGGTTAAAGAGATGCCTTAATGCTCTAGAAAGGGAGAATGAAAAATGTCATAAGAAAAACCTGGCAGAGGACCCAAATTGCACAGACCGTTCAGAACAAGAGAAGACTACGGGGAACTTCAAAAGGCCCGAAGAGAGCTTGATGGATGGGCCAGTCAATGGCGGATGAAATCCAAAGTAGACAAATGCGTAGTCATGCACGCTGCGAGGAACAGGCCCCACTAATTCAAACAAAATGTTAAAAAGCAAAGGAGCTGGGGAGATAACAGGGCAAACGCTCTGATGCCAATACCTCCATCGAGAGCACCCCCTCATCGCGGATGGTGTGCTCAGCCCTGGTTGCTTCAGATAACGGCATTTTTAAGCCCTGCTTTTCCCTGGTAGAAGCCACGCTGGGGACCCTGCCCATCATTAGACACTCGGACTGGTGCAGATAGAGAAGGTCCATCAGGTGAGACTGAGTATCTCCGTCAGGAACTGCGAAGCAGCTGCCTGATTTTAGTGACCGGGATTGCTCTCAGAAGGACCCTCCCCATCACACAGAGGAATATCCTGGTGAGACATGCCAGGCATTTATCCAGCTGAGTAACCTCCTGATAGCAAGGTAAGGTGAAGCCCCATGCTGTCCTCCCCAGGGATCAGTCATCCTGGAGGATAGCTACTCTGAAGCAGCCTGGGAAGGTGGGAAGTCCCATGTGGAGCCCAGGTCTAACAGGATCGTCCGGTCTGGTGATGTCCATGTGGTGTCTGACCTTGTCTCAGAAGAGAGATGGCATCAGGGTAAGTTTCTTGTTTGCTCATCTGGGGACAGCCCCAGCTTCCCACTTCACCCTGCTCCCCACCAGTGCTGCCGAAAGCAGCGCAGGGGAGCTGGGGCTGGACTTCATCAGCGTTAACAGGTCCCATTAGTGCACGCTTGAAAGTGATAAACATCTACAGTGCCTTTGAAACAGATGCAGATGTTGAGGGGCAGTCGCTGGGAGATGGGGGTACATGGCCAGGCAGGGGGTGCTCTGTTAGGCAGTCTGGGGTGAGCAGGGACATCACAAGGAGCAGAGGGGAAGACATGGTGGAAATGATGCTGAGGAGGCAATGTGTGCACAATGAGGAGCGGGCATGGGGAAGGGAGAGCTCGACCCCACGGAGGAAAGCGAACAAAGAGCCCCACCAGGTTTTTTCCAGTCATTCACAGTTTTGTCAATGGCTACTTTTCCGCAAATAAATTCAGTATTTATTTCCAACAAGTGGCTGGCGGGAGGTTGAGGAAGGAAAGACACTTACTGAATAATTGCACAACCCTCAAGAAAAGCCATAAATTACCCAGCTCTATCTGTCACTATAATTTCCAGCCAAAGTCTTAATGAATCTTTCTCAACAATAGTGTAAGGACAGGTCTGAAAATGTATTGAACCGTCTGAGCACTTGGGTAAGCAAAGCGGAGACATTAATAACCACCACAAGACAACCCAAACTGCTGTGGGGACAGAGCATTTCGGGCTGCTTTTGCTCTACGGACTCTGCTGCAGCCCTCATTGCCCCGGCACAAGGTGAGGGTGGCTCTGGGGGTCACCAGCCCCAAAGAGAACTGGAGGCTTAAATAGTTCAAAGGTTTCGATAACCATAAGCAAGAAAACTCGACAGTAGAAAGGCATCACTAATGGAAATTGGTGCCTGAGGTACATCTGTTTACGGGCAGGAGAGAGTTGACAGCTTTGCTGGTAGTTCCCGTAGTTTTGGTCCCCAAAGCAACAGAAGATGAGAGGTTTGTCCACACAATGAATCATGTCTCACCTAAAGGCTTTGGTCTAGAATATTAACACAATGGCAGATAAAAAAAAAAATATAGGCAATTTTTGCCAGACAATAACAACACAGTAAAAATTACTTCCGTGAACTGCTACTCCAAGAAGCATTTCTTAATTCAAACACCTCTTTTTGCCTTTTCTCC
>WEIS01322688.1:0-10896 GCA_013389965.1 Todus mexicanus | reverse complement strand
AGGAGGAGAAGGAGGAGGAGGATCTTCGTCTTTTTATGACATATGTGACTTGGACATACGCTGAGATGAAAAAGGAAAAGGCCTCATCTATAAATGTATGCCAAGGTTACAGAATAATGGGAAAAAGTGGTCTAGCAGGAAAATCTTAAGCAAAAGTGTGCTAACTGCAGAAGGGTTAACACTGGTAACATACTGTGGCAGAAGATTAAAAAAAACTTGAGGTTTACTTTAAATTAACCCTTTCCAGTCTATACGCCACTAAGCAGGTACCAACCTAGAAAAATAGTCCACCTAGCAGTAGCGGCCCTTTGAAATTAAAAAGAGAAAAAAAATAATTTCTTTTGTTCAAGTCAGGGCAGCCACAAAAGTCCCAAATCTGTTGGAGATGTCCGAGTGCAGGGACCTCCACGTCGGCACCGCAGTCCGGCCCTTCGCCTCGCCCACGTCGTCCGTGCAGTGGACCGAGAGGCACTGCAGGTGGCTGCCCGTCTGCGCCGCCGCCGCCGAGGTCTTGCTCGGGGGAAGGTCGTGGGCTGGAAGGGTTCAGAGAGAGCGTTAGGAGAACCGCCGTGCAATGCCACCCCATCGCCTCGCGCCACCGGCCACCCCATCGCCTCGCGCCCGCCTCTGTCCCACCAGTCTGTGCTCTGGCTCCCACACCCACCGCTTCCCCGAGCTCCATCCCTCCCTTGTAACTCCTCACGCTCTCCACAGCCCCTCCACAGGGTCCCTTCTCACAGCCCCCCTCAACAGCAGTGGCTGGCGGTCAGCACAGGCTGGGTAGCCCAGGGGCCAGCGCAGGCTGGGTAGCCCGGGGGCCAGTGCAGGCTGGGGCTCGTTCCCCTCACCCCAGGAGGGCACAGAAACCCCCCTTGGAGCCAACGCACCCCCTGGGGCACCCCCGAACATCGCTGCATCTGCCAGGGAGGGTGCTGGAGCTGAGGCAGACAGACCCCCAGCCCTGGAAGGAGGCTTTTTTGTGGGGTAAAACCAGTGAGTAAACAGAAAAACAGTGCAAGGCAAGACCGAAAAGTGAACCCTGCCCCAGCAGGCAGCCCAGGCTTCCTCTGCTCCACCATTTCGCTCAGATTCCCGCACACGTGAGAGGCAAGAGGAGACCCCACTGCAGCACCGGCAAACGCAGGGACAGATCCAGAGAGCTCCCCCGCGCAGGGCTGAGGGTGACGCTGGAGCACGCCAAGCAGGCCAGAAAATGGCTGTGAATGTTTAACCTGCCTCAGACTTCTCTTCACATCGTCTTTCTCGCGTTCCACAAAGCCGAGCAGCGCAGGTCTGCCGCGCCGCATGGGGCAAGTCGTGTTTGTTTCACTTAACGGCCGCTACACCCCACACAAAACAGGAACTGAAAAGCTTGTTACACAACCACAGCGATACCGAAAAATAATCTCAAACTAGCCTGGAAGTCTCTGGTCTAAACTGGAGAATGCTTTCAATGCTCGACCATAGGATGTGAGATGTGCTCGTATGCAAAACAGCATCATAACACCACACAGAGAAACTGATGAGAACCTGGGGACACGACGCTGTAGAGGATGGGAGGAGGACGGGCTGCGGAGCCGCGCTGCTGCCTGCTCAGCCGTGCGCCACGCTAGCGCAGCCACGCGCAAAATCAACACCGAGCTCGGGCACACACCTCGGCCCGGCACAGCCGCGCTCCCTGAATAAACACCGCTTGATGAAGCGTTCAGTTTAAACTCACGATCCTGAAAGTACGCATACCTGGGTAACTTTATTTATAAAACGCTTAAAACTAAGACGAGAATGTGCAGAGAATTGAGAACGGGAAACGTTTCTCTTGTTTGTATCTGTTCAGGTCCCTCACAATGCACACAGTAACCCCTAATTTTTATTCTTAGGTCTCCCTGAACGTACAGGACATGCTGGTCTCGGCACAGGAAGAGCCAGCGCCTTGAGATTAGTCTTTGTGACAGCCGCTTTCTTCCTCTGCCACAGAGAAAGAGGAAAGGGTCCCGTGGCCGAACCGCTGCCAGAGGGGCCCGGAGCTCGGCGGGGTTTCTGCAAGGAGCGTTTACTGCCGGGCTCCTGCAGACCAGCCTGTCAGCCGGGGGCACCGACCGATGGGGCAGAGCCAGCGCGTTCCCAGAGCCGGACCCAGCGCCCGGCCAGGATCGGACCTGGAGCAACACTGCGCTGGCACCAGCCGTGACCTCGGCATCACCCAGGCAGACACCGCCAACGCCCAGAACAAATCGGGTCCTCAGCCAGCGATTCAGAGAGGAAATTCCTATGCCACCAGCCTCTAAACAATAAAAAAATTGGCTTATTTACCTGTTAATCAGAAAATTATTTCTAAATTGTTTGCTGTGGATAAAATTCGTAACTACTCAAACTACTGATAAAGGAATCAATGCAAAATCCACCCTGCAGCAACGAACTGGATTCACTGGCCTCAGAGGAAAACCCGCACCAAGGAGGTGAGCAGGATCTGACGCTAAGGTTGCAAAGTTAATACTGATGGCCACTGTCCACACAACACCAAACTCCACACCACTGCGAGGGAGCTCAGGCGCTCTGGGTCTGTTGTTAAAGAGCACAGAAAATGACGCATTCTAACCCAAACCAGACGCGGATGAGCACTCACTCGCGTTAAGGCTGCCAGGGCACAAGCGCTCCCAAAGCTGATCTGGAGGGAAATACTCAGTGCATTCCACTTTCCCCCAATATTTCTGCCTTGACGAAGCTACGATGCTTTTCTGAATAAAAATAAACCCCTTTGTAAGCTGTGCTGGTACCCCTGGTGAGAATCATGTTCCTAAGCAGGAGACGCTGCCTGATGCTTGTCCAGAACAGGAGCCCTCCCCGGCAGACCTGTCTCACCAGCTTCTCGCGGTCTCTGCCTCCTTCCAACCATCGGTGCCCAGCACCCGCCTCCTGCAGCGCACACTCCTGAGGGTATTGTTAGAGGAGACTGATGGGATTCAGCAGGTTAAAATTAGCCAGGTAATGCAAGATGGTGTCAGCATGTCACTGCCTCGCCGTTGCCAAGTTTCAGATAAATCACTGTCAGTCATGAAGCACACCTAACTGAAAGTAAGGAATTTTCAAACTAATTACGTTTGAACTGCACAACTGCCTCTGTTAGCAGCTACGGCAAGAAATTTGTAAGTGCTATTAATAACAGCGATACCCGTGTAATAAGAGCCATCCTCCAAAGCCAAGACCTCGAGATGGTCTGGGTGGAGACTTCCTCTCCAAACCAAAGGACGTGACACAACAAAACCTGGGAGAGATGCAAGTAAAACTACCCGGCTCACAAGACGGTGCCTGCCGCTTGAAAACCGCAAATGCTGGAGGAGAGATAAGAGATAAAACATCACATGTATGTCTGCAGCGTGTTCATATCAAAGACATCAAACTCAAAGAACGAGGTGGCTGAAGACCAAAAGGAGCCTGGAAACGGCTCGGCTGTGGCAGCATCCTCACCCCAAACGCTGTGATCAGCGCCTGTCCTGGCCCTGGCAGCCCCCGCGACTCCCGCAGGTGAAGGTGGGTGTCCACCAGGGAGGACAGTCCCCTGCAGAGCTAAAGCCAGAGCTGAGCTGCCTTCAGCCACAGCAGGTTCCTGGTACCCAGCGGCAGCACCTTCTCACACCCCGTGACCGGGTGACGTTGTGGTGCTCCCAAAAGCCAGTTGCTGCATAGTCTGAGCTTAAATTTCTAGCACTGGAAGCTATTTCTTCCTTTTGCTTTGATTATTACAGCCCATCCCACCGTTCTCCTGCCCAGAGCAGAGCCCATACTCCGCATTTCAGAGGAGGACCAAGCGGAGGGGAGCCCAGTGCTCTCTGTCCTGGCTGACTGTGCAAAATTGCTCACAGCAGAGAAAATTCCTGCAATAATCGCTGAATGCCCTGAAGTTAACATGAGCTTTGATTAATATTATTAGCTCAGCTTGCGCACAGGCACTTCCAAGAGGCAGCCACAACATCTGGAAGAGCTGGGTGGCGATGGCAAAGGAATATTTGCAAACATTCATTGGAACATGAAAGCGAATTAAGTCCGGCCATTTTCACAGCCCTCGCACGCTTGTGTTCATCCAATACTCCAGCAAGTTTGTTTATTGCCGTTCCAACTGCGTGTTTTAGGCAAATATTTCCAAGTATTCTCCGAATAGTTTGCTAACATTCGTCCCTTAAAACAGCACACAAAAGCAACGGTGAGAATTGTACCGAGCAGTTGGGACAAACACACCCAGCTGCTCCCTTCACAGAGACAGGGGCTCACACAGCTTCGCATCCCTCGAAGACTAAAAAAGCTGTTGTTTGTTAATGTATAGTATTAACGTTTGCTTTTAGGTAAAAGCCGGGCATTAAGCTTTTGAATACTTCTCAGCTGTTAAGTCCCAAACAAGCAGCTTGCAGACAGAGAAGCACAGCCCGTGACACTCACCCCGGCTCTCTCCCATGCCCCGCATCCTCCGCTCTGACCTTGCACATTTAGGAAGCTGCTCTTTCGTTCTGCTCTACTTTCCAAAGGCATGCACGCCTTCAGAAAATAAAAGGTTGCTGTTTGTTTGTTTACACAGCATTGATGGCAGCGTGGTGGCTAGCAGGAGCCTGGCCAGGAGCCTCGGTAGCCCGCAGCTGGGACTCGGGGAAGACGGGAGTTCTCCCTCACCAAAAAAATCCAATACACACACTGCGGATGGCTCCTGCACATCAGCTCAGGAAAAACACATTTCTCTCCAGCGAGATTAGATCCTGACACTCTCCTTGCTCCTGAAGACACCGTGTACACACACATTCAATCCCCCAGCTTCCCTCTCGCTCCCTTTCTCCTTAGCACATTTTAAGCTGCCATGCGAAGCCTCTTCCCTCATGTAGCATCTTCTCACGCGTTTTTTTTTAAATGACTGTGTTCTCTTAACTGCGACGACCTCACCAAGCACTGCGCAAACCCAGATGCGTCCCGATTTTTAGGCAAGCTAATCCCATTAAAAACGAGTTCACCTGCAATGCTAGCACGCATTACGCGTGTCGTCTCATGAGAGGAGATTAATTGGGGAGGGGTGGCAAGTAGCCAAGGCAACCGCGGATGCTGCACAGAGGCACCGGGAGTTCATGCTGCCCTTCAGGTGCTGCTCCTGCCATCCCGCTCGGTTCTGCCCAAACCAGCACTGACAAAAGGCACGGGCGGCAGTGACAGGCAGGAGGGAGAGCGCAGCCACAGTCTGGTAGGGGTCTGGTTGGGAATGGGTTCCACTCCACATTTCAGCGTTCCTGCGAGATTGAAGTGACAAACAGGAGGTGAAGATCCCTGGAACGGCTCCTGGCCCCGGGGCTCGTCCCTTACACTCCTTCACTGGCTCTGACACAGCCTCAGCCGCCCGCGCTGCCCAGGGTCCGGCCGCCCGGCACAGCACGGCCCCGCCGCCGCCCTCGATGGCCAGCCGAGCGTGAAGCCCCTGGATTGCTACTGATCTTGCTAAGGCTAAATCACAGGATTTGGCCAAAAACACTGTATTCCCCGGTCAGAGATCAGCTTCCCCTCCACCATCTGATAACCACTCTTAAAGGATGCGTTAATAGGCTTCTGTTCACTCCGCGCCCGTTAAGCAGAGGCCAAGCTACCATAAGAGGGAATAGATTTGAGTAATGATCTCTTATGAGGCAGCAAACCTACATATAGTGTTTAAAATTATTCCCTTAGGACAAGATGTTTTTCACCAAATCTCCCACATGACAGTTTGACATATTGGTTCAGGCACATAGCTCTGCATTTGTACACAGCACAGAACCATCTTTTTCAGTTTTCAAGAAAAATAAGGTCTGAAAACATTTCATGTTTCCCCGCACGCTGGACCTAGTCTCTACAGATTAATTTACTCCTAAAATTGTATTTTTAAACACAACTCGCTCATTTGTGCCGATAAACAAATGAGCCGCCTCCTCCCTCACCACCGCAGCGCTGACAAGACGCTGGACAAAGGCGTTTTCTTCGCCGGGGAGTACACAGAAGCATGTTTTGCATTTGTTTATAAACACGAACATGGCACCTGCCTCCTGCTTCCTCCATAACCTTGCACCACTCTCAGTTTTTGTCGCCTCTGGCATCTGTACCCCGCCTGGGACTGGATCCCTCTCCTCTGTTTGAAATGCCCCGGGACAAAGGCTGTCTCTGGCTTTGGGCTCTGTGGCACCGAGTGCTCTGCCCCATGACCAAAACGTTCCCCTTACTTGTATTTTACGTAACCTGTGCGATTTTAGAAGCCCACAAGATGCTTAAAGGAGCTGCTCTCCCCAGTATGAACAAAGTTAACGGGTGTCAGAAGTGCTCGTGGTTAAGACGACCAGTTGATGCCAAGGATCCGTAATGACGAGCGCGGTTAAACGGGGAGCAGGCAGTTCCCCTCCTTGCTGACCAGGAGCAGATACCCCAGCTCCGGCGGATCGGCCACATCTCGCTCATTAACATTTCAAGAAGTCATTTGGCTTGGTCAGCCCATAGATTTATTGTCAAGCTCCAGCCAGCTGAGCTGCGCAGTGAGAGCCCTTCTCACAATGGAGGAAAGGCTCCTCCGTCAAGAACGCCCGCACAGCACCGAGCCCTGTCCCACAGCACCCACACATCCCGCAAACCGGGACTGGAGCGTTTGGCTTTGCTGCACACAGCCAAGACACCGCTCACCTGCAGGCACGGCACAGCCGGCCCCGCTCGCTTGGGCTGGGATCAGCCAATTTACCCTCAGTGCTGATCAGTGCCCACCCCTCCATCAGCCCATCGGGTCTGGCAATGTCCTCAGATCCTCAAAGCCTCTTCCTCCGCAGACAGCATGATTAATTGGAGGTGCCTGCAGCTCTAAAGGGAGCATGTATCAGCCCATGCTGCAGAGATGTTTATTTTGCTTTCAGTGGTCTCAGAGCTGGCACGGAGCTCCATCGGAGCTCGCTGCTAGCACAGAACGCAGATAACAGGAGACACAGAGTGCTTGCTGCGAATGCATATTTTTCTTTTTTCTCCCCTGACCTCTTTTCATGCTCCTGTTTTCACCAGGAGCGATGGAAGGATGCGCGCACCACGGCAGGGAGGCTGCCCAAACCCACGGCAGCGTTAAGGGTTTGTTGTTACAGCTGTAGGGTTACAGTCAGACCGCAGTGTCCTACCCTACAGCTCCAGCACCAAGCCAGGGCGGATATCACTCGAGGACAAACTCAGACTGTTAGCCACATGCTGGTGTCTGAAGAAACTGGTGAAAAAAACATTAAGTAGCAAAATGCTAATCGTATCAGTGGAAAAGGTGGTAGTTATCTTACACGTGGCATGACCTTGAAGATGCACAACGAACAACGAGTGGGCAAGGAGAACGAAATCACTGTTTTAAAAACCAGGTTCCCTCCGCCCTGCTGGGAGAAGAGGAGACAGGGAACACACAGTTCCCCAGTTTGCTGCCCACTGCCCGGCAGGAGAGAATGCCCGTCCCCGATTTTACAGGGAGGTGTGGACCCGCCTACATCTATTTCTTTCTCTGGAAGCTACTTGTACATTACTGCTTTCCAACCCAACAACGCCCCGAGCAGCAACGCCAGCCCTGTGTGCAAGGGGGAGGCCAGAAGCTCCGTACCTCAGGGCTGCACCAGCTCCTGTGCCCTGCTAGACGGCCATGGGGACAACGGATTGTTTTAAACTCACATCCTTCCTCTCTCTCGGCTACCTCCAGTTCCTCTTTTTGGCTTAACACACGAACTCTCAGGCTGGTTTCTGCAAAATGGGCAAACCGCAGAGGGAGTTCTGCGCGCTGCCCGGCGGAGGGGCCGATGTCGGGGTTTGGGTTTTCACGTAATAAAAGACCACCCTCCAAACTGGGTCCCATCAGGACTGCAGCGTGCGGCGCTGCTTTCCGCTCGCCCGGCCCTGCCTTCCCCTGCACAGACAAACCACGGCTCGTGTGGAACAGCCACCGAGAGCTGAGCTACTGACAGCCAGGCTTCCACCCATGGCCGAAGCCAACCCAACCCAACCGCGTGGCTCTGAACTGCCGGCTGGGCTCCCCGGGGTATCGCCAACACGGGCTCTCCTCAGCTCTGCACGGTGTGAGACGCTCAGACCCTGCCCAAGTGAGGGAAAACGGCTTTAAAAAAACCCAGACCAAATCAACCGTCACCAACAGTCGAACCATTTTGGGGCATTTCCAAGAGAAAACAAACAGGAGTTTGGCAACTGCAACCCAACCCAGCACAGCCAACGCTGCCAACGTTCATACACTGCCATCCCAGACCCGTGACCCCTCCTGGGAGCTCCGAGCGATTTTCCAGGGCCTATCCCTTCCCCCCGACAAAAAACCCCCACGAGCTCTCGTGCTGATCTCAGAAAGGAGATAACTGCCTCAATCCTGCCCACTGGCTCCATCCCATTCGCTCTCAGACCAAGCGCAGGGAATAAGGCGACAAACGGCTTCTCCTCAGCCTCCCTCCGAAGGGCTGCAGCTGCCTCAGCCGTGCCCCTACCTCTGCATCCAGCACGTAACGTGAAAAGGAGAACTCCATGGTAGGAGGGAATATTGGCTGACTGATCCCATGTTTTCTCTGCTGTTGGCGTACATCACTCACTTGCGCTAACTAAACGCTCTGAGCCTATTTTCACTGAGGGTAACAACCCACACATCCGTGATGAGTAAGGAAATGCTGGGGTTTGCACCCAATAGTTTCAAATTTATTTCATATGCACGCAAATGATCACATGGCAGCTTTACGCACAACTCCAGCCCGTGTGAAATCCATCTCTCGACAGGCAGAACACGCGAGCAAATAGAAGGTTTTTTATAAAACCCAAAGTGGAATATTTCCGCCTGCCCAGAAGTCATACAAAATCATTCAATATGTCCTTATTTAACTAAATTCGGTTCTTGGACACTGTCTAGTATTATTTCAGGACAGGCCAAAACCGAAACAAGACAGTACTTAAATGTTCTGCATTCGGTTGCCACCTAGACATTTAACACGGAGCAACGGCAGTTGCCAGTGACCAATGCTCACCATTTCCCCACGTGGAATTGCCCCACAGAGATGCCCCCTTCCATGGCACGGCGCGCGTGGCCACCGTCGGTCCACGCTGCTGAGAGCCTGGCAACGTCCTCCGACAGTGTCCTGGGCTGCTGCGTTTTATTGACCCCCAAGAACCTTTTGATGTGTGTTAAACACTGAAAAATGGCTCAAGCTGGCCCAAGCTTCACTCTCCTGCTGCACCGTCACCACCAGCTCAACTCTTCGCCAGGGGATAGTGCCCGACAGAGCAATATTTACTTGAGCCATCGATTCATCCTATTAACCCGTCATTATTTTAGCAAGTTTTGCTGCTCCTCGTTTCTTCTTGAGGACACACAGGTCAAAAGCTCCAGCACTGCCTTCCGCCTAACGCGAGTTTCAGCGCACAGAGGAGGCCTCCAAAAATAGGACGAAGCTGCCCACTCACACTGGCAAGGGAAGTGGGAGCATTAATGGAGTTTGTAAAGGCGATGAATAGATGGTGATTATGCACAGAGCGCAACAGAGGAGGAAACATGTAAATTCCAGCTTTCTCTCGTCAGATTTGTGCAAGAGCTTCTACATAATTGCTGGGGAAAAAATAGAAATGACAACAATATGTAGGATATTTAAGCCCTGCATATTATACATGGAAATCTCTATTTTCCTTAAATGAAGTGAAAACAGAGTGAAAGAAGAAGACTCCCCTCAAAGAACTTTGTTTGCGGTCGCTTAGTTTCAGGATGCAAATTAAATGAGCACTTGTTAGCCAAGTGCAAAAAAGGGACTCTGTCTCTGAACATTACCCATCTCTGGTGAGGCGAAGGCCTGGGCACAGCTGGCCAGAGACTGTTACGCGTCTAGTACCTCTTCCCCAAAGAAATCAGCAGGAGCCGTGTCCTCCTGTGCCAAAGCCAGAGCTGCCCCCAGCTCACCGGCCGGGGACGGAGGGTGCCCCCGCTGCCCACCCCTCCCCAGCTCTGCTGCGGCTCCTGGCGCTGCCTCTGCCCGATCTATAACTCACAATTACGAGAGACCGTAATACAGAACTGCCACAGGCAAAGTCAATCTCTCCCAGGGGCCTCACACATCTGAGGCTCTTGCACACCACGGAATGGTGATCATGTGCATTAATGCTCTGGGTTAAACCACACGAGTTCAAGGATATTCGTGAAAATACGACTGGAGTTTACCAAAGGCTAACTGTAAGCAAGAAGAAACAGCATCCAGGATCTCTAGCTCTTTTATCCCATTTATTGACAGCATTACCTTGAAACACACCCCGTTCCTCTTTAGGATACCTCCAACTGCCGTCTGGTGTCTCAGAAGCAGCAGCTTATAGGAGGAGACCTTGGGAAACAGCCTCCATGAAATCAAAAGGAGCTCAAACAATTTCACCCCTCACAGAGTAAGAGAAAAGCGAGAGCAGAGACCCCGGCACAGAGACGGGTCTCGCCACGGCACCGCAGAGACGCCGTTCAGAGACGGACACCCTCTGCAGCAAAACACTTCAGTGTTTGTAAACCAGACTGAAATCTGATGTTAGCAACCCAAAACGCACTTTCCGGGGAAATTCTTGCTGTGTCTTCTCTGCTACAGAAAAATCGAAATTCTGGTACAGCCCAAATTTTGTTTTGGCTACAGAAAGAGACAGAAATCTTCTCACCATGTAATGGGTTTGGCGTATTCAGAAACGTCCCATAAAGCAGCAAAAAGTACGGTGATCCAGCTGAGGGTCAAAAATCTGATGGAGAACCAGGGTTTGTTTGAACAGCATGTTTTAAAATTAAACCTATCTGAACGAAAAGCAAAAAATAAATAACCAGATAGAAGCAACATGCAATCATGTGAAGGAGGAATGGCAGCAAGTGAAATTCAACTTAAAAAAAAAAAA
>WEIS01322687.1:0-10884 GCA_013389965.1 Todus mexicanus | reverse complement strand
GGCCCTGCAGCTGATGGCCACAGGTGAGGATGAGGGGCAGGCCAGCTGCGGAGGAGGAAGGCATGGGCATGAAGGAGGCTGCTGGTGATGGGGAGGAGTATGGGAGGATGAGTCCTTTGGCCTCCAGGAGGGGAAAGGATGGGTGGTCAAACCAGTGTGGCCCTGGAAATATTGCACAAATCTTCTGACCCATTCCTGGTGTCTGTACTGGTGAGGCTGTGGTGGTGCTTGGTGGGGCAGCTCACTGCCACTCAAGCTCTGTGCCAGAGATGTCTGGAATGGTCCCAGGACCAAGGCCACTGCGGGAGGCAGCCAGGCTGAAGCCGTGGCCAGAGGCAGGGGGTGAACTTCAGGAGGCTGCATCTTCTGCCTCCAGTTTTGATAGCACAGTAAACACCGAGAGTGATGATATTACCACAGGGATGAATTGGTCTTTTTCAGAGCCCTGGTCTTTGCTCCCCATTCAAAGTTCACAGACTGTTTTATTTATAATAGGAGCTAGGCAGGCTTCTTCCCTCTCCCTTTCCAGGGGAATCAGCCAGGAATCAGCCTTGCCCAGGACAGCTGTCAAAACAGGGAATAACCCACTCTGGAGACATGGCACCAGGGGCCCTGCCACCTTCCCCCTCTCTCCAGCTACCAGCCTGTGCTCCTCTGCTTTGCTCTGCAAAACGACAATGCAGAGAGCTCTGGTCCTCAAATGAGGGTGTCCTGGGAGGCTGCACATCTTCTGCCCATGGTGAATGTCACCCTGAAGGAATGTGAAGCTGAGCACCACATGCCGCAGCATTTGGAAGCCGTGAGCGCTTGCAGAGGTAATGCTGTGCAAAGCTGTATTTCCCCTGGCACCTTAAATAACTTTAATGCCTGGGGAGAAATAAGTGTCTCCTCCCTCCAGTAGGAAATGGCTTTCGAAGTGGATTTGCAGGCTCCAGACTCACCTCCCTCATGTGTCTGGTTTGAGCTCTTCAGTGGAGGCAGAGAGGAAACACTGCTCATCGAATAATAAACTGCAGGCACGCGCTTCCCTGAGCAGTTGTTTGGAAAGCGTCCCATACGCCTCGTGCCAAATTTGCTGGCCAGGAAAGCTCAGTGGTATTAGCATGTTCCAGTTAATTAGGGTTGTAAGCCGCCCTTTTCACCGCCCGGAAGAGCAGAAAGAAGGACAAACCCGGAGCACTGCCTTTATAAGGCTTTGTGCTTTCCAGCGTGGTCTCTGCCCAGCATGTGCGTGCTCTGTTCATACCCTGGGGACGCTGCTCTTCCTCCTGGGGGACTCGGTGTCATACCTACCTTTCAGTGTCAGACAGTGGCTTCTGAGTCACGTTTCTGGGGAACATGGAGCCAAATGGATTCCCAGCCAAATCCCCGAGTTGCTATCGGGAGTGGATCTGAACCCCTGCCCTGGTGTGAAGAGCTGTCAGCAGCACCAGTGTTCACTGACACTGCCGCCAGCTCCGCACCACAGAGCTGAGCATGGCAGGGATAAGCTGCTCCTTCCTTGCAGCTGGTGTGGGTCACCACAGGGCTAGGAAAGACAGAGCAAGGTAGTGAAGCAGCAGACATGATCCTGTTGCTCAGCTCCTGGCAACCTGGTGCCTTCTGGCCGCACCAAGCCCATAGAAAACAGGCTCTGCCCTCAACTTTTCCCAGGCAATTGCACCTCCTGCAGTCTTGACGCTAAGGTAGAGTTTAGGCTGGGGCTACCATCAGCCCATCCAGCTCTGCCTGCTCTCATTGACACAACCTGACTTTCATAGCACTGATTGTCACCTTGAGAGTGACGGACTGGCCACAGATTAGTAATTTCATCATGGGACTATGAAGCAGGAGTATCCCGCCTGGGAGAGCAAGACCCTGACAGCAGAACATGCTGCCAAAAGGAGATAGGAAACGTAGAAAGAAATCTCATGGGACAAAAATGTCCCCACTCAGCTGGCCCAGCGAGGCTGCCACCAGCCCACATCCGAGCACACAGCTCCTGTGGTGCATGTAGCCCGTTGCACCAGGGGCGTGCTGGAGTGATGCATTTTTACCTCCTCTTTTACTTCTAGGGAACTGAGGCACATCAATGGATTTATCTGAAGTCATACAGGGAGTCTGTGGCAGACCAGGAAACTCTCCTATCCAAAATCTCAGCCAGATCTCTAGTTTGTCTGGACAACTACTGGTGTACAATATCGTATTTTTGCAATCCCGGCTCTGAAGAGCTTATCTGTCTGCAATTATCCTCTTCTGCAGAAGCTGTTTTTTTAGCTGGCTCGGTACACAAACAACAAGAAACAACCCTCTAATAAATTAGCAAAGCTTTGAGTGCAGTGACTTGCAGAAACAGCAGCTAAATGGAGGGGCCAGTTCTGGGCTTCAGAAGCGCTGGTCTGTGCTCAGAGGAACCCTGCTGAACTGCCCAGGGTCCTTCTTCCCTGATGCGAGGATAATCAAGGGGTTTTAGCATGTTGGATGGAGATACAGGGGTGGGAAGGAAGGGATAAATGCTCCTAGGCATTAATCAACTTCATTAAATGAGCAATATGGGTTTGCCCCAACTGCAGCCCTGTCCCTATCTGCTCCTAACTCTGTCAGGAGCTGAAGGGTGGGGATGTGTGCCTTCTGCAGGACACAAACCCCATTAATCTCTTTCTATGTGATCTCCTTTCTCCTGGCTCACTGCCCCCTGCCCCCTGGAGGCACACTCAGCACCCCCATCTTCTGTCTGCCCTGAAGGAGAGCAGGGCTGTGGCAGTCCCAGGCCAGCGCACACAGCTCATCTCTCCTGCTTCTCCAGTGCCTCTCAGCGTGGCATGAGATGGCTCAGGTATTTTAGCAAAACCTCATTCCTCATGCTATCTCTGCTCCTCCACTAATTCCAGAAATGTTCATATGGGGACAAAAAGCAGTTACGAAATGAGAACCTGCTTTTAAATTCAGAGAGGGTGCAGCCAGCTTTCTATCCTCCCTCCCACCCCTGAGCAGCTTTGTGGCTAATTTAGTTCCCAAATGCATCACAGTTTCCCAAATCCACTGCATCCGTGAACTCTGGGGCTAAAATGGAAAGGGGGCTTTTGTATTACCACAATCGCTGATGCTTCTGAGGCTGCTCAGCAAAACACAGGCTTGACACCGCAGGAAGGAGCAGTGGAAATATTTTGGTTACACGCAGGTGGAATTAAACAGATGTTTGAAAAATGAAAAGCTGCTTTTTAAAGTATGTCAGTGTTGCTGCTCCAGATGAAACAGGATGAACTGGAGCATCTGGAAGCCTTGGTAACAGATTTCTTAGAGATTTCTCCCAGGGAGCGATCAGATAATACGCCTTCCTTTTATGACAGAAGTTGAGCTACAGAGTGTGGCTTACAGCTGCAAGGTGTGCAGACTGAGGAGCTGCCTGCTCTCTGAGGCAGAGCAGATTATGGGCTCATGAAAAGGCAGCCCTCTCCTCTGCCCCATTTCTCAGCTTTTTGACATAATTTCTGCTCCCTGGAGGATAAAATTCATTGTTGTATTCTCAGAAAAGCAGGTGAGCAGACTCGCTTTTGCCTAATCAAAGCCCAGCCACTGGGAAAAGGCTTTTGGGCTGCAAAGATCCTTTGAACGATCCCACTGCGTTTGAAAGGACACGAGGCTCCTGAGACACCCACGTGGGCCTTGGTGTGTACTCGGCCCGTGTCTGCAAATACTCCAGGGTGTGAGGTTACAACAGTACACGCAGTGGGTCCTGGCACCTCTGCTTGGGACTGCACAACCTTCCACACCCCAGGACAGTGCAAGAGACCATCGTCGTATTTCCCCATCCTCGTACTTCAGCGTGTGGTTGCTGGTTGAGGCTATGCTGCATGCACCGGTCGCCGTCAGTAATTATGTTGTAGCTGGGTGAGATTAGGCAGGCTGGCAGGCAGCCCACGTCTGCAGCGCCATGAGGAGAGCCTGGCTCCCAGGGAGAGGGCTGTGGAGTGCAGAGGGAGCAGTGACCAAACCCTGGCTTGGTGGCTGCCAGTTGGAGTGATGCCCCAGGCATGCTGAGAGCTTGATGTTCCCTTACTGCACTGCTCCATGTCGCAGAAGGGTCGCTTGTGGGGGTATGATTCGTGACCACGTGCATCACCAGGCATCGATCATGGGCAGCTCTCCCTTCCCAGGCTCTGTCTGTTCTGCCAAGCACAGGGGCTCTTCAGCAGACTAAGGTCAAAGAGGTGAGCTGCTGTTCGGGAGCATCGCAGGTTTTTGTTGCTAACCTCTGCACTGGACCCCTGAGGCCGTGGGAGAGGACAGTCATAGGGACTTGCACAGACTAATCCATGATTTAAGAGTTTGCATTTGCTGTCATCCAGCAAATGCCATGTGCCAAAAATGACTGGAATTCACCTCATGGTCCTGATGAAAGCTAGCAGCTTCAGCCTGCAGGGAGTTTCTCTGCCCTCTCCTCAGGCATCTTATTCTAGCCCTGAGGAGGAGAAGAGTGGGGAGCTGCAGCAAAGGACTCCAGAGAATGGGCAAGAAAAATCTTACACTAGAAGAGAAAGGAGGAAAATAACCTCTTTCTCGGGCAGAATTCAACCATCCACAGCTGAGGTCCCTAGAGAGGAGCATCCGTCCACAAGGACCATGGGGAATACCGTGCACCACTCATTTCCCATTAGCTGCTCTTTGCCTTTCCTTGCTGACCACTGCGAGACACCAACGGCCCCTTCCAAGTGGATTTGTCTTGCTCTGCTCCCCTCCACTCTCTGCTTTCTGAAGCAGCTAAATCAACAGCCTCAAGCAAAAAGAAGAGGGAGAAGACACAAAACTCCACAAAAGCACAGCTAGTGTAGTTGTTGGATTTTCCTGGCTGCCAGCACTGGTGTGTCAAGCCCTTTCCTTACAGAAGCTATGTTCCTATGCTAGGAACACACCTGACTTCTTCTTTTTGAAGGCACAACCTTTGTCCAGGTAGAGAGCTGTGCTTCTCCTGGTTCCCTGTGCTTCCCTCAGGATACTTTCCTGGGCTCTGGTGAGCTTGGATTTTGCAGATTTAGACATCAGGATACTGCTTTTGTTACTCTCTCTCTCTTGCTCCAGCTGTGTGGGCAGTGCTGAGCACCCTAAACCAGAAACACACTGGTTCCTAGCTCTGCACTGAATCTGCCTCTGGAACAGGCCAAGCAATGCCAAGTGGCTAAAACTTCTCACCATTGCTTTTATTTGCACCCCAAGAGTACCCAAAGGCCTGTCCCGCAGCGGCAGCCTGCTCTGTGCAGGGTGCTGTACGAACGCTGGGGCAGTGGAGGATGGGGGGAGGTCTGTGAGGGCTCTGCTGCCTTGTAGGACCTGCGGACCTCTGGCTGCAGGGGAGATCCACCACTGGACAAGACCATGCCAGTCTCAAACGAGTTTAAAGCCTAGGCAGATGGGAGAGCTGTTGAGTGAGAGCAGATGGACACTTGTCTAGGTCAGTGTCATGGACAAAGAGCCTGCAGACCTGCAGCTCTTACCATTTCTCTCTGGAGAGGGAACTGGATGTGGTGGAAAAGCTTCTCTTTCCTTGATGCAAGAAGCCCCTCAGTGGCTGAACACTGTATAAACAGCGGCAGCAGGCTCCCTCCCCCTTTCCATTTCTGTTTGTTAAACACACGCTCTCTGCCTTTCTCTCATTCAGGAGCTAACACTGCATCCAGCTTTGTGAGACAGGGGCTGTGAGGCACCCAGCAAGAGGGTGCTCTCCAGATGCTCAGGGCGGGCGACTGACGCTACCCTCAGCCATGAAGCATCCTCTGGCAGCCCAGATCCTTGCCTGACTTCCTTGCTTCTCTCAGGACAGTTGCAGAAAAGTGCTTTTCACCCCTTCGCCACAGGTTGACTCCAAGAGAGTGGAGAGGACCAAGCACTCCGTCCTGGCCAGCAATGAGACGATAACTCGAGGAGAGCGGCTCAGTTC
Source organism: Todus mexicanus (assembly GCA_013389965.1). Classification (NCBI taxonomy): domain Eukaryota; kingdom Metazoa; phylum Chordata; class Aves; order Coraciiformes; family Todidae; genus Todus; species Todus mexicanus. The sequence continues at coordinate 4,970 of WEIS01322687.1, read as the reverse complement.
CTGAAGGAGGAAGACTCTCTGGCCTCTGCAGGTGAGTCGGGGAGGGCTCCTTGAGATGAGATGGGGCCAGGTCTTGGCCATGCCACAAGGTTCAGGCAAAAAAGATCCAGGCATCTTTGGGAAACTGAATTTGGGGACTGACAGCCCTGAGAACTGGAATAGAAAGTGAACAAGAAATACTGAGTTTCAAATGGTCCCCGAGCAGAAGCGGGGAATCTGGGAGGCAGGATGCTGTGACAGCAGCCAGGAGAGCAGATTGCTCCAGGGGGCTGCAGAAACCAGGCGGTACAACTCCAGAGCAGCATGCTGCAGGTGTGGGGCTGTCTGAGAGATCCTGATCTCTCCCACAATCTGCCTCCTCATGGCTTGGTACAAACCTCCCATCAGCTCCTCCGGGCTGGGATTGCAAACGTCGCCGGCACTCGGCTCGCTGCCAGAGATCAGCGCCCTCAAAGAGAGAGATGCAAGGGGAGACAAGGGACTGCAGGAGGGAAATTGATTGGCACTTGCTTGCTTTCTGCACTCATTGCATGTGTGGTGTGTACAGTGCATGCATGGACCTCTTGTAGCCTGCATTTCACCTACGGAGTCTCTGGTCTGTCCCAAAGCAGGATACTGGTTTTTCTCCCTGCTTGGTCTGTTTGTGGGTTACTATTTCCCTCTCCTCCCTTGTCTCATCTACCCCAGACTCCCTGAATTTCAGGAGGTAACAGACTCCACCGAGCTGTCGCTTCCCTTCTGCAGCCCCCAAAACTGGTGTGTCTCCATCACAGTGCCACCCACCGAGCCCTGCCTCCCAGCCAGCCTTGCTTTGTTCCCCTGGTGTCTCCCAGGGCAGAGGGCACTGCACTATTCCCCACTGCTCTCTGTAGGAGAAATTTCCAGGAGAAAGTGTATATCCCTGCCAAACAGATGCCTTCTCATCACCTTCTTTTTCATCCTGTCCTGAGCTGTGACTAAGGGATCCTCCTTGCCTCGTCCCCTTCAGAGTCTTCTGTGGCTCCAGCCTAGGCAGGGATGTGCAAAATGTTAGAGTGAGGAACCACAAGAACTCTCTGGTGTATCTCCTCCTCCTTGCACTGTCTCCTGGTGCCCGTTCTGTGCTGGCGTCTCCCGGGAGCAGCTCCTGGGCCCTGGAGCTTTGCAGGCGCAGGGGTGGCAATGTGTGCCTGATGCTATTAGGTTTCTGCACCAATGGGCCTGATGGATAAATAATTTACAAAGCTGCAGCATGATTTGATGGACAGATCAGAGGGGTCTTCCCTTCTGCCATAGCGTCATAGTAGGGCAATCACTCCTTCAGTGGAGATGGAAGGACCTGGGACGATTTCTGTCTACTCTTTGGCCTTAGGGAATCGTCCTAGAGCTGATGTTTGTCCTGAAACCAGCCCATTGCATAGAGAAGACAACCCCCCCTCACCTCCATCATGCACATTCTGCGTTTTCATGCAGAAATCTACATTCAGGTTTTATCCTGAGAGATGCAGAGTCCTCTCTGGTGGTGGATACAAGAGGCTGGAGTTTGCAAACTTGGGCTCTGTTCCCAGCCCTGCTCTGGATGTGCTGTGCAGTCTCTGGCAAGCTGGGTAACCTGCTTATCCCAGTTTATTTTGTTCTACTCCCTCAAGTGCTGTGCTGTGAGGTGCAGGGCTGAACACTGCAGCCTCTTGAGTGCTGCAGGGGAACATGAAGGTGGTAGAAAGCGGCTTGCCCCAGGGTGACAACTGGATTCTGGCGGTAAAGTACGGTCTCAGACCTCCTTGCCACAGACACCTGACTGCTGTCAGACGTGGGACTGGGGATGAGATGAGTCAGTGCTCCACACTGGGCTGCTAGAGATAAAGGGGTTTCATGAATTGAGCTGCTTTGGAGGAAGTACACAGCATGGAATAAATCAGTGAGCCGAGACATGAAAATATCCATCAGCCTCAGCCCTCACACCCCAGCACTGCTGTAGAAAGAGATTGTGGCTGTCATTAGCCAGGGAGCAGAGGCTGGCCTGAGTCCCTCCACTCCCTCCTTTCGAATCAATGGTAACTGTGATAACAATGTAATTCCTGGCCATGCTCTAAGCAATCTTTGTCCTTACCTCCCTCTTTTCTGCACCCCTTGTCTCTACACTACGTGCCTGCTGGCTGCAGCAGCCCTGGTCTCGCCGCTTCGGACAAAAAGAGGAATTTTAATTAACAATCTCTGCTTTCCCCTGCCCTCCGCCTGCCCTTCCAGCCCTGCTTTCTGAACCCTGCCAAGCTTTGCAGATGGCTCTTCCATGTCTGGATGTGCCCTAATATGTCTGGACCAGGCTGGCTGCATGTCTGGGGCTGTAGCAGGGACACGGAGGGAGCTGAGGAGTCCCCAGGACACAGATGAGCACGTGAGTCCCAGTGCACCTAGTCTAGACCTTCTGTAGGAACGGATTTTGGAGCTGCCACAATGGTCACTGTCCTGCTCAGTCATTGATAGCAGCGTGCTCAGCAAAGGCCTGAGGTTTCACATCTCCTCTGTGCTTCTCTCTTCTCTTCCCCCTTCCCAAAGACTGAAGCCTGCTGGCACAAGGAACTGCTCCGTGTCTCACTGGGAGCCATCCCTGGGTCCCAGCCCTGCCACAGGCTGCACATCAGCTGAAGGAGCGGGTGAGGGCTGGATCCAGGCAATGCCCTGTTCCTGCATCCCTTAATGACAGCCCAGCACAGAGGAAAGGGCTTAGGGGAGTATTTCTGCCTCCTTCTGGTCTGCCTTGATTTTTTATTCTCCCAAAAGCAGTTGGCTCTCAGCTCCAGGGATTTTTCCATCTACCCTGGCAGGCCTGTTGGGCACAGGAGAGTGTGCATGGCAGCAGCCTACACATGTGCCAGCACTTCCATTACTTGCTGGAACGGACCTCAGACCACTCTGAGCAGCATCCCTGCAACCTCCAGGCAGCCCCCGGAGTGGGAACATTTATTATGACCATTTTGTCTCATAATTAAAATGCCTTAATTGCTTTTTAATAGCTCCCCCTTGGAAAAAAGACAAAGCAAACCAAATCAAATAAGAACTCCATTAAGATCATTTTGTTAGGAGGCAAAATAGCTCCAATAATCATGATGTTCCTGGCTTCTCTCAGATGGTGGGTAGCTGCCAGTCTCCAGCAAAAGGAAATAGCCTGACATGTGAACACAGGGACTGGCAGCCAGTTGATGAGTGAGATGGGGAAAAAGAGAAGGGAGTGGCCACTGGTGTTGTGCCAAGACTTGAGTATTGAAGATAAATGGGACACGCAAGGCATAGAGAAGGAGATAACAAGTGATAAAGTAATGCTAGACAATTTGGAAGGTATAAAAATGGAGAGCAAGCAGGGAAAGCATAGCCACTGAAAGTGTGCCCAGCTGTTGCTCTGTTCCCTTCACCAACCTCGCTCTTCTGGCAGCAAGCTTTGCTTTGGGGCTGGCTGCAGCATGGGTGTCGGGCTGAGCTCCCGCTGCATGTGAGCCAGGCTCTGTTGAGAAGCCTGTGGTTGTGCCACCTTCCTGGGCCCCTGCCTGTTCCCCTGCTCCATTTCCCACTGCATCATTTGTGCAGGGTGCCTCAGAGCTCCTCAGTCCTGCCTTAGAAGTTGGGACCTCTCTTTAGTCTTTTCCAAGCCTGGGGGCAGTGGTGCTGTGGAGGTCTGAGATCACCCTTAAGCAAAAGCCTCACCCCAGAAAATCCACCGGGTTTCCCCTCCTGCTGGTTAAAGCTACCTTCCTACCTCTCAGAAGTACCTATATGGTCTCCATTATCCCGGTATCTGAGCACAACAACTTCATTTACAGGAATCATTGGCATAAATTGGCCACCAATTACACAAGGCAGGCAAGCCAATGGACCTGGAGAGGGCAGGAGAAAGCAAATGTGCAGGCAGGGATGGGCTACTGCAGGCTTTTGCTGGGCCTCTGCAGGGTCCTGGCTTTGCTGCCAGATTCCCAGGAGCAGCTCCCAAGAGGGAAACACAACCCTTGCTCTGAGGAGCGATGCAAGAACAAGCAGCCATTTATTATTCATTGCAATGTAATTGCTGCCATCTCTACCATCTTGCCACCGTTATTTTATGCTGTTTGTTTAAGGAACTAGCTGAAATGCAGGTGCTCTGCACAGGAAGCATTCTCCCTTCCCAAGGACAGGCTGTCCTTAAACATTCATCTTGCAAGGCACAGGATGTGCGGGAAGCCCACCAGCACCCAGTCAGCAGTGCTCTTGTCTCACCTGGTACAAATCCAGAGCAATTAGCTCCTCAGGGAGGTTGAAAAGGTCCCCAGCAGTCTGCCTCTAATCCACAGCTTTGTTTAAGTCCTCTGCCTCCCTGCCTCAGTGGCAGGGTGTTATCTCCCACTCTGCAGGTCAGAGGAAGCACGATGCTCTGCAGACCACCTTGTTTGGGCAGAGCGACAACTTTTGCTCACGTCTGATCAAGTACATGGTGGGAATGGGGGCCCTGCACACAGTGCTGGGGGGAGGGGATATGTGAGGGGCCACATCCACCCCTCTCCACAAACCCCAGCAGCAAATCTGAGACATGGAGGCTGAGAATGAGCCAGTAACAGAGCTGGCTTTTCTCCTGCTGTTCTTGGACTGTGTGAAAACCCCGCTGTGACAGCCCTGTGCTGTTGCAATGGTACCAGCTGCCAGTTGTGGGTCCCAGACTGAGTCAGCTCTGGCTCATCAGTGGGGCTCCCTGCTCCCAGAGCCATAATCACACAGACATTGGAGCACCACGTGCAGGAGGCTCACTGGCACTGGGGCTTTGGCTCTCAGGTCTCTTTGAGCTTGGACACTCAGCAACAGCTCTGCAGGAGGCTTATTCACAGCTTCAGTGGTTTGTGCCCTGCATACGCACGTCCCTGCAGGAGCTCCCCCTCTGCAAAGCCAGTGGGTGCCTGAGTGTCACTGGCACTGAGGGGACAGCCAGGTTCTTTTAGGGATCCTTGTCAGAATGATGACAGCACTAAATC
>WEIS01322686.1:0-10657 GCA_013389965.1 Todus mexicanus | reverse complement strand
CTTGTTAATTCTGTCATTCTGTGCCTCTGTGAAGTGGAGGGGAAGGATCTGAGCTGAGATTGAACAAGTAGCAGCTTGACTTAACCACACCAAGGAGTGCAGGATCAGGCACTGCTGTTGGGAGCCTCTCACCTCCCACCACTACAGGGTAAATGCAGGAGCCTCAAAAAAGCTCTTCCACAATTTAGTGCTGCTGTGGCAGCAAGGACTTGACATCCTCACAGGTGACATGTTTGTGGCTAAGACCTGACCTCTGTTGGCACACCTGCAGCTGAGTACAGCCAGGAGGGGAGCAAAAGTCCTGTTATATTCAGGTATCTTTCCCAGCCTCACCAGAAAAGATGTTAAACTAGGCTTACAACAAATGAAAGAAGGAGCTCGGCATTTACTGGTAGAAAGAAACAATAATAAATGATGTGTTTTATTAAGAAATATTACCTAGAAAGATTATTTCTATTCCAAAGACCTCCGACAGCCAGCAATGTAATAAAGAGCAAAAAGAAGATGGGCAGGGGAAAATTGGAATAATGAAGATGATCAAATAAAACCACACGCATATGTATGCCTTAAGTCAATAACACCTAGACGTTAGGGTTATATTTGTGTTCTTCTGCAATGAAAGAAAGGCCACATTTCATAAACTGATGCAAATTATCCTGGAATCAAAATTAAAATGGATACAAAAGCAGCAGGGAAATATTATCAGTCAGGAACGGGAACGTGGGTCCTTCCATCACTGTCACCGGGAAGTTGTGGCTCCAGCAGATGCGCAGAGCACAGCCTCAGGGCCTGCTGCTCCACCATGAGAGTTTGGGCTGGTACCAGGAGCCCTGAGAGATTATGTGCTCTCCCCTCCAGCCTCTACATGTCTCCAAACCCCCCTGAGTACCACTTGTGGCTGGGCACAGTAGCGCAGGGCGGCGGCAGGCTGTTCTCTGCTCCATGCATTTTAAAGATTCATTTAGGATCTGGGGGAAATCTAGCTACCAGCTTTCATGAGGCTCCTTGTGCCTGCTCCTCAACCTCCCACCGTCACCAACAAGCCTTTGTAAATCAGAAAGACCATTTCTTTCCTTCCAGAAGCATTATCCTGCCTAAGAGCTCCTCCTCCCACAGATATGCACAGCGCCGATGCAGCCAGAGCCATCAGAGGTGCTTTGTACCAGTTCTGCTCTTTCACAAGGCAATGTCAAAGAACTAGATCACTATAAAGACCTTCAAGGCCATGTCGGGACTTCACTAACAGAGCACCAACAGAGCATTTCTCTGAGTATTTCTAGCAGCTGCCCACTGCCCCATTACACCACGCTCTTGGAGGTATCGATGTGGTGGCTTCAGTTCTCGCTGTGAGCCTGGTACAGCTCCTGGTGATGCCCCTACATGCCAGGGGAGTAACAGACCACCTGGGAATACTCCTCTGCTTCCTACTTTGACTTACATCCGCTTCTTGCTCTGATGCCGTGATGGACATGACAGACCTGTCCCGGGGCTGGGTTCCATCTCCGCAGTGGTAGTCACCCATCATTAACCAGATGACTCAGGCATTTTTCCTGAGCTGCTGCTCAGTTCCCAGCTGGCAGCAGAAGTTCTCATCATCTGCCCTTAACTTGTGTGACCTCGCACTGCTGGCACTCGTAGATTTAATCGCTTCTACTCATGTTGAGATCGCCCAGATCTTCTGGTATGACATTATGTGCTTCTGTATTGAGGATACTTCCCAGCATTGCGTTTCCAGAGCATTTCATTAACATAAGGCTAATTTTTATATCAAGGTCATTAATTAAAACATTATATGACGAAAACTTTGTCACTCTTGAAACCTGTCTTTGAGAAACTTGGTGAAACGTCAGTGCTTCCCTGCTCCACCCCAGCCATTAATTCCCACCTCCTCTCCTTTAATTAACAGGACATGAGATAGGCTGTGAAACTGCCTGAGAGGTAAATTTTGGGTTAATCATGAAAAATGGTGATGTAGCTTCAGGAAGAGACTGGTCTGCGTACACGTCTTGTAAAGAGGACCCAACTTCGAAGTGTGCATCTCAACAGCCTTGTCTCTGTGGGGAGAAGGGGACCAAGCAGATGCTCTCAGGGACAGACTAAAGCTCTCTGTGGTCCCAGCAATGGCCCAGCACAATGTGACTCTCCATTCCCACCTCCTGCTGGTCACAGTCTTCTCAGGAGGTGGAAGCACGTCTGGATTTAAAGGTCTGAATCTGAATTCGCTTAGGAAACACCCTGAAACCTTCCTCTTTGCACACACAGTGATGCCTGCGCTCCCCAGCAGGATGCTCATCCCAATCCTGGAGCACCACAAGCCTGTCCCTGTAGATTTTACCATAGAAAGGAGCAGCATTACAGCATTGCCACATTGCAGAGAGATGTCACTATTAGTACTCTCTGGATGCCAATCACCAAAGTTAATATCTGTGTGTGTAACAAAGAGAAGACCTGCAAGGGACAGAAAGAGAAGGTCCCCAATGGATGGAGGAAGCCACGGTATCCATGAGAAGCCATTCTGGAGTTCAGCTGATGGGAAGGGCAGCGCACACGTCCTCATGGCCCAAAGTCTCCCTAACTCTTCCCTCTGGCTGAGTGGCAGGCAAGAAGTAACCTCAGTGATTGCATTTCTTTGTATGACCCCATCTAAAACTTTTGGCATCAGATAAACAACTCCCAAGGGTCAATTAACATGTCTTGAGATGATTAGAGTCTGACACTGATGAAACCCAGCAGTAATTAGCAAATTAAAAAAAAAACACCAACCCTTTTGATTAGTACTCAGCATAATTCCCTCCAATTATTCAAAGTTCATGACTACAGGGGGTGGAATATCTCCAGGAATATTTATTTATATCCCTATTTTTTTCCAATCAACTTTGTGAATCTAGTTAATCATCAGCACTTGAACTTGTTAACTTGGAGAGTTTCAGAGCTGTCACTCTGTCTGATTGCTGGAGACAGCCTGGGGAAGAGTTTGGGGAGCACAGAGAATCCAAATACCTGTCTCAGGCAAAGAAAAAGCAACAATGAAACCCAAGAAGAAAGAAAAAAAAAATCACAGCTCACCGCAATAGCAGAGAAAATAAAAATACAGTGTTCTCCCTCTCTTTGTTTAGAGGCACAGCTTGGTGCTGGCATGTTTTGCATCAGCCTGTCAGATGGTGCTTTGCAAAGGCAGGCAACACACCCCCTTCTGCACATGAACAAAATCCTCTCCGAAGCGATGCTCATGCCTGCAAAGCCCAAATACCTGGGCAGGAGCATCTTAGGCAGCCAAACTTCCTCTGAAAATACGCTCTGTGATAATGCAGACAAAGAAGGACCTGAAGCTATTAAGCTCCTTGGCTGTAGGTGCAGGAAAACAGTCCCCTAGCCAGCCCTGCACTGTGACTGACCTGCCCACCATCCATGGGAAGCAAGAGCAAGCCACAAAAAAGCCAGAATTGCTCTGGAAGTCGTGGTTGCCTGCAGGGAAGCTTTGCAAAAGCATTTCATGCCTGTCTTTAGATGAGATGAGAACAGTGTTCCTGCCCTAAATCCTCCCACATCCTTTCCAGAAGGAGGGAAGGGACTGGGATCCACAAAACCTCTCCTTTGTTATCCATGTCCAAAGCTGCCCCAGTGATCAGTACTCCTGGCTGTCTGAACACGGAGATGGGGGGGACACTAGCATCCCCACACTGCTGTCAGGGGAGGGTGGATGTGTGACTCCATCCCATGGCTCCGTCTGCCCCAGAAGCACCGCTGTCTCCTTGCTCTCATAGATGCCTCCAGACCTATGCGAGATGTACGTGAACAGGGAGCCAGAGATGCCATGACTTCAAAGGATCAAGGTGGTTGGAGCACCGTGGGGCTCTATTAGGAAAACGCTGCAATGGAGCCAGTGGCAACCTCTCAGATTAAAGCCACACTTTGCAGAGACGACAGGCACCCTCTCATCTCTTGACACAAGGTTTCAGCAGACCCATCTCCACTGGCCCTTGCCTCCTCTAAGCCACGTTGCATGGGCAAAGACACCATCCATCCTGGCTGCACACAGGAACTGCTCTTGCTGACCTAGATGGGAAAGCACCAAGAGCATGGAGATGTGCCCACCTGGAGAGCAGACTTGCCAGGCTCTGAGCTGCAACTCCTCCACCTTCTGCTTCATTAAAATCTTTTTCCCTGCCTGAGCAAGCCCTAAGGGATGGAGAAGACTAGTCCCAGATAGGAAGACATACGCTTAAACCTTTCAAAGCCATTTTTCATTGGACTTTTCTATATTCATCACTGCAGACTAACAGAGATTTTCTCTCTAGTTTAGATGATATTTTTTTTAATTTAATCCTATCCAGCGAGAGCCCTCTAGGGAGCTCCTAACCCTGCTTTAATAACATGCTCATTAGCAAGGTTATTCAGGGAGTGGTTTCTATTTGACACTCCAGCATCTTTCCAATTAATGTTGCTTTAAAACAAGTAAACCTTAAAAAAGAGAGAATATCAAACAGCTCAGAGTCAGCACTGCAGGAAGCCAGCAATTTCCTCTGGATTTTCATCTCCCTTCTCTCCAAAATTTGGTTCTTAGTATCTCAGCCATTTGCTGAGGCAGGACTAAATTAGAAGACTACAAGGCCCTGCCATCCTGGTAGCTCAAGGACATCAAATCAGCTGCCAGCCCACCAAGCAGGACACCAAGGGTGGTTCTGTTGAGCTGGATTAGGTCCTGCATGAAGCACACTCTGAGTCATTCATGTGCAAGGTTGTACCAATGCACACAGGCGCTCCCATGGGCCAATGGACAACAGAGTGAGACTTCTCGCTATTTCTGCAACTGGAAATCCCTCCATCAGCTCAGCTCCTCCTAACCAAGGACCTCCTTGGTCCCTCACTTGAGCACAGCAGTGTTTGTGCATGTCAGCACAGGCTGCTGGCAGGATCCCAGGTAGAGGGGCTGTGTGAGTGAAGGGATATTCCCACAGTTGCTGGAACACAGACACAAAACTCCTCTGACATGTCTCCAGGTGACCTGGTTTACCTATATCTTTACAGGTTGACTTTTTCCTTTGGCTTAGTTATTTCAAAATGGGATGGTCCAAAGGCTCAAACAGCTCCGAACTGAGCTTCGAGCTCATCTCCATTCAGTGACCTCGCATGTGATATTTGCCAGGTGTGTGCTTCAGTTTCCCTTCCATGAAGGCAAGCTCTGGACACATCTCACAGCCAAGTGCTGATGTCTCCTGAGGATCAACAAGCGGGAGAGCCTTGCACAGCAGGTGAAGCATTGCAACATCAGCACGAGTTGCTGAAAATGGTTTCAAAACACACTCCATTTGCCCACGGTAAGCAGGAGCGAAGCATTTCCTTCGCTGCCCACCACTTCCCCTGCTGCAGTAAGGAACAGGAGCTATTAATGTCATTTTAGATGTAGAAAACTGAAATCTGGGTCGGAAGCGGGGAAAGCAGAGGCACGCATGGTACACAGCCCACTGCAAAGAAATACCACCCGTGGCAAGTCAGCAGCTGCAAAAAGAGCATGACAGGGACAAATTCCGTGCTGTTGGAGGGCCAGCATCACTCCACCGATCAGAGAACTGCAGCAGTTTGTACCCCAGCTCCAGTTTGTACCCTGAAGGTCTGAGAACCAGTGCTGCTTGGGCCAGGAGTGAAATCAAAGCAGGAAACCAGCACGAGGTATGAGGGTGAAGAGCCTGTGAATTCCCAGAGCTGGTAACAATACCAAGAAGAGATTTGCACAGGGCTTCCCCCTGCGTTGTCCTGAAGTCATGCCACACAATTTGGACAGAAATAAGTGGAGAACTGTGTTGCCTACCACAGCTTGTCGAGCCCATGCCTCTCCCTGTGACGCAGGGAATAATGTCGGTGTTACCCGGCTGTGTGAACAGCTCAACTCGGAGTGAGTCTGCTGGCATCCTCCGCTATTATCCCAAGTCCCCCTTAGGCTCTTCACTTCGCCTTCCCCAGTCTTACGCGGAATTTTGGCTCTTTCCTTGTTAATTAAATGACAACCGTCTGCAGCCAGAGCTTGAATTACACCTGCCTAAAGCGATCGGCAGTGATTGGAATTGTCGTATCATTTTGATTGCAAAGATTCCCACGCAAGTCAAAACAAGCAGGGAGCGCCGGCATATGCTGAGAGCTATTACCCGGGCTGCGAGACGGTTTCCCTTCTGCTGACACAAGCCCAAGGCCTATTCCCAGCTCTTCTTTGCAAGAGCTTAAGAGCCAGGCTGAGCAGAACGATATTTTTTTTTCCCCCTGGGCTGTGGTGATGGTTTGTAGAGGAAGCAGAAGGTGCTGACGCTGGCCAGAGCTGTTTGTGGGACCCGAGGTAGTGCTTGAAATGAGGCACAGCCCACGTGCATCCAGCGCCGCTGTTTCAGAAGTGTTTCTTTGCATCAGGCTTGCGGCAGCTGGTGTTTCCCCGGCTTGTTTTATGGCTGTGGTGGAAGAAGAAAAGCCAATGAAAGGGATATAACTGAAATAGGGCAAGTTAGATGCAGGCACATAAAGATGAAAGAGTAGAGATCAGTGAGGTTATGTGGGAGCTCTCCCCAGCAAGCACCGTGCCAGGATTGCCCCGGGGATTGTCCACTCCTCTCCACGCTGCACTGCGGTGCTAACGCCGGGTCTCCTTTGCAGCTGCTCCACTCCCCTGTGAAGTCTTGATCATACCCAGAGAAAAAGGGATGCTCAAGACTTTCCAGTATGTTGGGAAAACTCTGATACAGGCAGAGCTCATGAGAGGCCGTGATGGTGCAGCTGTGGTAGAAGTTCTGGGAGAGGACCTGCGAGGAGGGTCAGGCATTGGCTCAACCCCGGATCCTCCTCTTCCATCGGCTCTCCCATCAAACCAGGCACAGTGCTTTCAGTAAATATCAAACCTGACAGTAAATGGAGAATCCAAGAAATAAAACCATTGGTGAAATCAGGTTGCACTGGGGAAAACCGCAACAAAAATCCCCAGGGGTGTGTGCAAGAGGGAAGATTTTGGCCTTTTGTAAATGAAACTTCCCACTGTGGTTTCAAAGGACAGTTTTCTTTAAGACCAGACCTCACTGTTAAAGTGAAGCAGGGAGAAGGCAGAAGTTGGTTTTGACAGGTCAAATAACCTAAAGCAAAACATTTCTGTTCGGGTCCAGTAACACAGCTGGGGTCCCTGGCAAAGGGAGGGTGGGCCTGAACCTAATTTTTTCCCCATGATTTACTGGATCAGGTACCAGCCAAAAGCTCTGCGCTCCAGCCCAGGGCCCTACCAGAGGCACCCACAGGACACTGCTGGGGGAGTGTCTCCCTCCTTTCTGCTCATCCCTGCTACGGTATCATCACTTGGTAATTGCGATGCCCCTTTCTGTTGCTACAGAAACAGCCATGATGTCATCCCTGCAGATGAGGAGGGAGCGAAGGAGCTCCCGGGAAGGGCAGAGAGGTCAGACAGGATTGTGCCCTCCCTGTGCCGAGCCCCAGGCACCCTGACCCCGGGCACGCAGAGGTGTGCCGGGGAAGGCAGGAGCTGCAGGAGGGGAGGTGAAAAGCTTTGTGTCCTCAGGAAGCACATTTTAAGCTTTCCATACTGAAAAGTCACATTTTGTGGAGACCTGGAATAAATTCTTCAATGTATTGGTTTGGAGCAATAATGACATCCAGTGGTTGGTTAGCTTAGTCCTCCAGGGGAATCGTGCATGAGCATCCCCAGTCCCATCCGTGTTCAAGGGTGCTAAAGTGGGACAGGCTGGAGCAGACAGAGCTGTTTGCAGGTCACTCCAGGCTTCTCCCTCTCGCACCTGGAAGGAACAGCGCTAGGACAAGCCCTAGGGCTCCTCCAGCAGCTAGAGAACTGCTCCCAGGACGCGCTGCTGCTGAATCCTCCCCTGCAAGCCTCAAGCCTGCTTCTTTTGAAGTTAAAAGCCTCTTGATTTCAGAGAGGGAGCAGAATGAGAGCCAAGAGCTCTACTGCTTCTGGCTGCTCCAGGCATACCCCAGGCTGGCTGGAGGAGCACATATATTGAACGCCAACCTATAGAAGCAAGTCAGGCAGTGTGGGCACTATACGCTGACACAGTTTGTGGCTTTGAGTGACGAAAGCTGAGACAATGGAGGCCAGGCTGAGCTCCTTCTGTGCCCAGGGAAACAAGAGAACCCTTAAACACTGGACACCATGTCGGGGTACATGACACAGATAACTCAGTGGGGTGTTCCTGTGCCCATGCCAAGGGTAACGCAGACCACTGTGCCCCCCAGCTTTCTCAGCAATTGCCCTGAATGGTGTCCCCAGGCACACACACCACGGGGAAGGGGACAATGCCTGGGGCACATCTCAACTCCAGCAGCCTCAGCATAGGAGAAGCACTTCTGTCTGCATGGTGGGCAGAAGTACATCTCCTTGGCGTCAGGGAGGTGTTGTGGATTCAGTATCTCCTCCCAGCCACGCCATCCCTTGTCCAGGCTCCATGTGTGGCACTTGCAGAAGCAGCGGCTGGAGATCCTCTTGGCAGACCTCCTCCTGCAAGGTCAGGCTCCTGAGCAGGCACAAAGCCAACTCAAAAAAGACAAGCAGCATCTCAGGGCCTTTGGCGAGACACAGCGAGTTCTTGTCCCTTTTGCCCAAACCAGGGGCTAGGACAGCAGCGTTTGGGGGTCTGAGGCACAGCATGTCACCAGGATTTACATGGGATGAAATGAGACTTGGCGTCTGGGGCTCAGACACCACAATGGCTTCATCACAACCCTTGATGACAGCATCACATCCCTTGATGACAGCAAAGGCAGGAGAATGATTTGTTTGAAGCCAGAGCCCAGCTGTTGGGTCTTTAAAGTCTCAGAACGCATCCCTTGCAGAACGCTAGGTTGGCAAAGCCTGTCAGGAGTGGTTTCTCTGCTCATCCCTGCCAATGATTACTGGGTCAGGCAGAGGTTTCACTCCAGAGCTGATGGCTTTACATGCATGGATGTCCCCGCTTTCCCTCAAGGCTCTAGCAGCAAACGCAGCTCAGCTCACGTGCGCCTGCCCAGACCCTGAGCAAGTTACTGAGATGAAAAGAATCCAGTTACGCAAGCGGAGCGGTGAGCACTAGTGCCTCTGCCCTGGCAGCTTGCGAGATGGGCTGAGCTGGCAGAGGGGCTGGCAGGGACCAGGCTGCCGGTGCTGCCAGCTGTGACCAAGCATCCCACCAGGGCTGCCCTCACCGCTGCCAGAATGGGCTGGGCTATTGAGATCGATGTGGGTGCAGGCCCTGGCCATGGCATGGTCTCAGGAGCCTCTTACCCCTTGGTGGCAGCCATGAAGCTCTCCCTCACATGTGCTGCGATAAGAGTGTGAGGTTTGTCCCACGTCTGCTTCTCGTCTGCTTCTCGTCTCAGCTGTAGCTGCATCTCAGGAAGAGCCACCTTTGCCCTGGATTAGCAGATGGAGTCATTCATCTCAAAGGAGCCCGTGAGAAGCTCAAGTCGATTAAGTCGGGGGGACTAATCGCAGAGGGTCAACAGGCATCTCTCGCTGTTCTGGAAGATGTGCAAAGATGCATGAACAGCCGAGGACCCAGAAGATTAGTTGATTTAAGGAATCACCTCTTTAAAAAGCCACCTTAAAAGTAAGGTCACCACGTTATTGCATGATCTGTGCTCTTCACAACGGCTTGTTTCCCCAGCACCGACTGCACTGGTTTCTGTCACAACCTACAAGCTCTCACACATCTTCCTTTCAGTGAGCCTGTTGCTGCGATGGCCTCGCTCCCACTCCTTACTCCTTGGAGAGGATTACTGCAGGTGCCCTGCACCCAAGCACAACCACAGGGGGGAAATGCAGGGAAAGTCTATGGCTTAACAGCTGTACTGGTTTCAAAACTGTCTCTCTCCAGCTCACAGGAGAAAGGGACTCTGCCAACATGATGCTTCTCTGCTGGCTGCTTCGCTCAGGTGATGAATGAACAGGCTTCTTGTTCTTTTCTACTCTTAAAATCAATAGCAAGTGCTCAGAGCCACGTCTGGATGGGAGACGCACTGTAGAGTTGAACGTGCCTCTCTCCTGCTGTTTCTGACAGGTGACGAATGTTTCAGCAATGCCAGAAGAAGAGAAGCCCTGAGGCTCTGCCCTTGAAGCGCCATGTGCCAGCGTGACATGGAAACCTCTGCTGAAGCGAGGGAGAGATCAGCCACAGCTGGTCCAGGTGTTACCTTGGCCAACAGATCAACTGGATGGGACACCTTCATCTTCACACAGCCTTGGCCAGACACTGACTGGGCTCAGGAACCTGGTGGTCTCAGCCAGCTCTGCTTGGCCAGCTGCTGGTGCACGGGGAGCAGGAGGCAATCCAGGACCAGCTCTGCTGCAAAGGTTTCTCCAGCAAGGAGCAGAATGGAGAGGCTGTTGCATGAGTACGGGAAAAACTCCTCAAATGTTTGGTAGGGAATTTTCCTGGAGCAGACATGAGAGATAGCCAGCCTTTGGGAGCATCCAGCAGGGTGTGAGAGCAGGGAGGCAGGACACAGATCGAACCCCAGTGGTGCATGGTTGCAGGCAATGCTGCCAGCTGGTCTGCAATCTCATTTCATACAGATGCTGTCTTCCCTGTCTGGAGTTCATTGCTGTTGCTCATTTCTGGTCTGTGAGGAAGGGAAGGAAGGGGAAAGAAAAGGAAAGGAAGGAAGAAAAGGAAAAAAA
>WEIS01322685.1:0-10440 GCA_013389965.1 Todus mexicanus | reverse complement strand
TGGGCTGGCAGCTCTCCCCAGCCACTGCCCCCAGGGCAGGGCGTAGAGCCCCCTGTCCTTTAAATGCCCATTGTTGAGAGTTTTGTCGTCTTGGTCTTAAAGCTGTGAAAGTTGAAAGGTGTTTTTATTTCCTGATCCAAGTTTGAACTCCCTCTTTCATTTTTTCCTCTAAGTAGGACAGAAACGACTCTCTGAAGTTCTGCCCTAAGTAAGAGTTTGCTTTCTCCTCTGCAGGGCAGCCCTGGAGAGATGGGAGAGGCAGGTCCCTCTGGAGAGCCGGGCATCCCTGTACGTACCCCCTTCATTTATGCTCCCCATCAGCTCTGCTGAGCAGGTGTTAAACCAAACGGCCAAGCTGGAGCTCACGTGCTGCCTTCCTGCACGAGCAAAGCTTTCAGGAGTGCGATAGGCGCTGGGCTGCCTGCAACACACACACAAGCCCACGGTGCTGGGCATT
Source organism: Todus mexicanus (assembly GCA_013389965.1). Taxonomy (NCBI): domain Eukaryota; kingdom Metazoa; phylum Chordata; class Aves; order Coraciiformes; family Todidae; genus Todus; species Todus mexicanus. Next base: position 9,983 of record WEIS01322685.1, on the reverse strand, counting down.
CCAGCCAGCTCCACAGTTGTGTGGAGCTTCCCAGCGAGCGTGATGCGGGCTGGATGGGTGGACACCTCCAAAAAACCCATCAGAGCCCATCAAGGCAGGTGGTGTCACCTAGTGGATGGACCAACGGGGCAGCGAGGTTGGGATTGAAGTAGCCTGGGAGCCAGGAATGGATTCTGGCTCTGCAGCGGGTCGGGAAGGGCGGATTTGCAGCTCCTAAATGGCGCAGCTGACTTTGGTGTTGTTGGCAGGGCGATGTCGGTATCCCTGGTGAGAGAGGCCTGCCAGGACCCAGAGGAGCAACTGTGAGTACAACGCTGCTTCTGAATCCAATAGATGCCAAGATAAAGTTGGGTACATGGGGGTTACGCTCTACCGCCTGTGTTCTTAAGCATTGATATATGCAAATAAGCAATTCTGTTAGGAATAATAATATTCAGAAAGCTCGCTAAACACCAACCCCACCTCATGGTGGCTCAGCAGGTTCCCTCGGTAGTGCTGCTGGGCAAAGTGCGCTGCGGGCCAGAGCTGCTCACTCTTGGGTAGGAGAGAGCCAAGCGAACTACTCAAGTGACTTCCCTGGCCCTGAATTTTCTCCTTGCCAAAGCTTCTCTTTCTCCTTTCAGGGACCACTTGGTCTTCAAGGCCCCATAGGAGACCCCGGAGTCCGAGGTTTCCAGGTGGGTAGGCTGACGGATGGTGCGCATCGTGGTTTGGGAGACTGGTGGTTTCTGCAGACATCTAGAAAGATAATTGTGCGACGGCAACAAGCGATAGGAGGAAAACTCTTGGCATTTGCCAGCACCAGTGTGACAACTTCATTAACCCAGGACGGCAGAAGGAGCACAAGGCCAGAGAAGCTGCCTGCTGGAACAGTTTATATTTAGTGTTTGTTTGCAAAAGAAGGGTTTGAGTTTGACCTACGTAAAGACACCTTAATTTCTTCTCAATCTGGCCACCCCCAGCCTGTGTGTCTGCAGTGAACTCTTCTCCTTCCTGCTGCACTGGGGACTCAGGTTTCTTTGGCCCCTCTCCAAGGGAGGGTTCACACCCACTCTCTGTTCCCCAGTGAAACTGGCTGAAAACCAACCAGTGTTTGGTGCTGCCTCTGGGAGCATCACTTGGCCGGGAGCCACAGGTGGGATTTTATTAGTAGAAGACCCAGGCCAGTTAAAACCTGGAGCACTTTGGCAGGGTGGCTGGCGTCGGTTGTGACACGGGGCTGAAGTTGAGGTGAGCTCTACCAACCAACGCAAGAGGTACCTGCAATCAGCAAGCAGACCCTGGGTCCTTGGGAGGAGAAGGAGGGGGCTGATCTAAGACAAAGGACCTTTCTAAACATGGGTGGAGACTGGTGAAGATTGGGGATGTCGAGACGTGCAGGGTTTCCTGGCACTATAAGCTGCAGCTCATTTGTTTGTTTTGGTTTTGTTCTCCCACCAGGGTCCCAAAGGTGCCAGTGGTGAGCCTGGCCTTCCTGGCCCGACTGGGATTCGTGGAGAGATAGGTGACAGGGTAAGAAGATATCTGGAATTAATTCCTGACTGGTGCCCTCATTATGTTCTAACTTTGTCTCTCCCAAACGTGACGCAGCTGATGTCACCCCAGCAAACATAATTAGGCTTGGTAGAAGGTGGGTACCTTGGGTGTCCCAGTCCATCCCCTGAGGCTGCTGCGTGCCCAGGATGGACCCTACCACGGGGAGCAGGATTTGTGCACCTTGTCTCTTCTGTTCTGTGTCTCTGTTTCAGCTCAGATCCATCTTAGCCAGAAGAGACAATTGTTTGGCGTGTTTTCCCTGCTCTCTTGGCTGGTTTCACCAAAGCCTTGCTCCCCATGAGCACAGGAGACCTGGGCACGCAGTTTTGTTACTCAGATGCTCATTTAGGTTTCCTGGATGTTTTAAAGTAGAGTTTGCTCCGTGATTTTCCTTCCGAACAACAACAAACCTGGGCCCCACGCCTCAGAAGAAACGCGAGTTTTTATTCCAGTGAATTCATTCTCATTTGAAAGATGCCAACAGGGCAAAGTGAACAACGTGAGTTTGGGGCTTGCAGGAGAACAGTGGCCGTGTGTTTGCCGGCTCCCTCGACTCCAGCTTTAAGGTGAAGTTTCTGTGTAAGCAATCGTGGCGGCACCACGGGGCTTTCACAATGACCCTTCTGTGCTGGCTCCAGGCAGGTTTAAAAAAAAGCCTCAGACTGAGCCTGGAAGTGTGAAACAGGAGGGTTATTGTGGAGCTGCGGGGTTCTGACTGCGTTCAGGGCTTCTCTGTGGTGAAACATGTACGTCCAGAGGGCAAGAGGCCCCTGCACAGAGCAGCCTGGTGTCCAGAGACTTAAAGAAAACCAAAAATGAATCTAGATTTTTATTTCTGGCTCCGAAATCAAGCGTTGTTACTCTAAGATGTAATTGCTGATTGTTTCGTAACACCCCAGCTCATTAAAGCTTTCCCAGGAAAGCGAGCAGCAGCCGGTTTGGGTAACATTGGAGACATTCCACCATGAATTAGTACTCGGAGTAACTTCCACCTGCCTGGCCAGTCCCGCTGGTGTCAGTGAGAGCCACGTGTGCCCACAGTCCTCCTCCACATGGGCAGCAGCAAGGGCTGGGCCAGCTGTCACTGCTCTGGACTTCCACACTTGTTACTGGGCACAAGATTTGGGCTGGGAAGACCCTAAAACCTCAGGTTAAATTCCTGAGGATCCTGGATGCCGGAAGCCACCTGGGGCAGTGCCTCTCTCAGCTCCGTCCTGGCATCATTAGATGCTTGGCCAAAAATGTTGATTGTGTTTAACTGATGAGGGTGACACAGATGTGAGGACAGGCAGTGGACATGGGGCTGGTGCTCCTAAAGTTGTGTCACTTGTTCCCACTGCTCGGAATTCCTACTGCTGTAAATCAGAGTTTTGAATGAAAACCTTTTGGGCTGAGCTTTTCTTGAAGGGAGTGTTCCTCACAGGACAGACTTTGGTGACTAAATTCTGTTTTATTGCCATAAACTTCTGGAGCCTTGGGACTCTGAAGGCAGGGGTATAAATCTAGATGGTAACATGCAAAAAAAGAATATATCGCCTTTGCCATCGGCAAACGGAAAATGGGAGTTATAAATAGCAGGAGCCAGTCTTGCATTTCCACATCCCCTTGGCTCTGTTGCTGAGAATTATTTTTTCTTTAATTGAAATCTCCCCCTTCACTCCCCCTCGTAACTTATTCAGTGCAAAACGACATGCCCTTGTTGTATGTTTGTCCTCCTCGAGAGATTCTGTTCTGCTGAGCCATCTCCAGATCTAGCTATTAAAAAAAGATCAATTTGAAGATGCCAGGTTGATGAATGTGCTGCAGAAATGCTGCTTGAAGGCTGAGGTGGTTGAATTTCCCATGGAGATTTTGCAGGAGAGAAACAAGGCTCTGGGGTTCTCCTGAACTCCTTGTTGGCTCTGCTTTATGGATCCAAAGTCATGAACAGAGCTGGAAATGTCTCATGTAGGTAGATAACTTGCAAAAATCCTTCCAGTTTTATCTGAATTATTCCCAGGGTGATAATCAGCTCATCATCTAAATGTATTTTATTCCTGTGGCCGTGTTGTTCTGTCAGTCTCAAAATCAGGAGCAAACTAACTCTAAATCCCCAGGAAAACCAACAGTCTAGCAAAGCCTTGAAAAAAACATCCAGGTGTTTTGCCCTTGTGCTACAAAACTGTTCATGTCCGTTTTATACCATGAGTAAAGTCAGTCTCTTGCTCGTGAAAGGCAGAAATCAGTCACCCACCAGCCTCAACCTGGACCTCGGCCTTTAATTGTGAAGTTGTGAATTTGCTGTTTGAGCCACGATAGTGGGATGACGATAATGAAAAGCAGAGGGGCAGAAGCGAAACCCCCCCCCTCCTGCAATGGATGTGAAGGATGCGTTTTTGTGAAACAGGTTTTAAAGACCGGGGTTAAAAGCCCAGAATAGATTCGGGATTTCTTGAGGAAATGGAGGAGGATTGTATGAAAAAGGCCAGCGTAGATAAACCTGTGTCAGGAAGGTGGGGAGCGGTGTCGAGAAAGTCTCTGTGGTCTGGTTGGATGAGGACTTGGTGGGCAGAAGACCACCAGGCCTGAGCTGGGAGGTCCTGCCTGGCCTGGCGGCTGCTCTGTGCTGTCACTGGCATGGCAAAAGATCTAAGAAGCTCCTACACCATGAAGTGGTGCCTGTAGAGAGTGCCTCAAAGTGAGCAAGGATGCTTCAAATCTCATCTCATTTCGAAGAGATATGAAGGAGATCTGGACCTGCCTATTTGGCAGCTGGGAGACTAATAATTCCCAACCCCTTGCACCAGGAATTCACAGGGAATTCACAGTTTGAACTCATCTGCTTTCTTTTTTTCACTTATTCTCAGGGTCCTACTGGTGTTCCTGGTCCCAAAGGTAACCAGGTAAGTGGTAACTTTCACCCTGTGGTCAGCAAAAGGCATTTAAACTGTACCTTCAACAGCACAAACTGGGTTTCCTCTCTCGAATGAGACTATTCTTCAGCAGGCACCAACACCACCCTGTTCTCACTTTCAGGGCATTGCTGGAGCAGATGGCCTCCCAGGTGACAAAGGAGAACTGGTAGGTGGCCTTAAATTCAGTAAACTAACTCCCCAAATAACAGATGGGTCTAGAGAACCATGTATCAAGAACTCATGTAGTCAGAATTACCAGCCTAAGAGCTCCAACCCCGCTGGCTGCGCAATGAAAGCAATCAAAGCCTTTCCGCCACCGTATTCACTGTGTGCATCAGGTCTCCTCTTGTCTTCAGGAAGCACCAGATACCCACCGTGGCCTTCACTGTAGTTTTTCAGCACTCATTTGTCATTTTACTCCTCGGAGCAGTGGCCGTTCCTCTGCCCGTGGGAGTTTGGTCCATCTCAAGAAGTACCAGGGTTGCTGGACCTGCGTTCAGCGCTGGTACCCGGGGTCGTCTTGTCCGTGTCCTCTCCCTGCTGGGCTGGGGCTGAAACTGATCTCCAGGATCCTGTTGTCATTTCTGGCCTGTCTGCTAGGAAAGCCACGTAGCCATCATCGCGGTTTCCCGCAGATTTGACTTCAGATGTGCATTTTCTGAATGCATCCTTGTTTCTTATTTCCCTTTTCTTTCTAACAGGGTCCCTTCGGTCCCCCCGGCCAAAAAGGAGAGGTGAGTGTCAGACACTGCGGGCTCACGTCTCGAAAGCTTTGGGACTAAACACGCTTATTGCATCTTTCCATGACGTTATCTCCATAAACTGTTCGGCTTCGTTCCCTAGAACCATGTTTTCTTCACGGTCATGCTATAAAATCTATGATGCTGACAGATTTTTGTGGCATTCAGAACATTCAGATGATGTGTTTGATGATTTTCCTGCAGCAAGGACTCCTATTCTCTATGTGTAAAACCACCCCCTACAATGTAGGGAACGTACATGGTCAGCCCCACCGGTTAGGGAACCTGAAAAAGGCTCAAAAGAATGGACCATATCTTTCATTTTAAGTGGTTGTTGATTTTCTTCCTTCTTCATTACAGCCAGGAAAAAGAGGAGAACTTGGTCCAAAAGGTGCCCAAGGACCTAACGGGACAGCTGGAGTACCAGGGATCCCAGGACACCCAGGGCCCATGGGCCATCAAGGGGAGCAAGGCGTTCCTGGCATCACGGGAAAGCCTGGGCCTCCTGTGAGTATCTTCTGCTTCTCATGAACTTTGCAAGCTGCAGATTTGGAGTTCCCCGGGATGCGGGTCTTGGAGAATGAATTTTCTCTCCCGGTGATACATGGACAGATTATCCACATCTGTGGGAACAGGCTGGAAGTCGCTGTTCTCGTGACAAAAGTTACGAGTTGGTCATTTAAAAATACAATTTCTATTCCCTACTTCAAACGTTAGAGCTCTCTCTTGGTCCAGAGCTCAGCAAAGGCCAGATAAACCCCAGATGAAATATCTGGCCTAACAGTAAAATTAATCTCTGCCAACACGAGCTTCTGAACTGAAGCTGTTACCTTTTGAAGAGGAGTTAAAAAAACCCCTCCTCATCATGTGGGACCCTCAGCTTCTTTCTGAGCTGCTGGGAAGGTGGTTTGTGTCCCGCAGCTTCCGTCAGGGATGATTATTAATCATGTGGTTTGTGTAAGGATGGATTCTTCTGTTAATTGCAGGGCAAAGAAGCCAGTGAACAACATATAAGAGAACTCTGCGGGGAGATGATAAATGGTGAGTATTGCCCAGAGAAAATGGACTTTAATCACCGTATTCAGCTGGAGATGAGTAGATCCTGAATAGAAGATGGCTCCTGAGATCTGTAATTTCTCTGTCTTAAGAAAAAAGATGTTGACCTTTAATGTAAGGAAACGATTCAGGAGGTCACCTTGTTTTCTGGGATGTCTTTCATTTTTCTAACCCGAGTATTTTTAACTGATTTGTCATGGCAACATCTGAAGCGTGCTGAAAGAAGTTTGACGTGGGTATTGAGAGCGTCTGCCCTAACCCGTGTCACTCCCAACTCCGGTGTCCTCCACGGTGCCCCCAGCTCCCCGCAGCAGGGCTTGGGGGCTCCCGAGGAGCCTTCTGCCTTCTCTGAAATCACCGCTTAAAGGTTATGTTCATTTGGGATGAAGTTAAGCTCTGGAAGCTTGGTTCAGAAAATGGAGGTAGTACCATTTTTCTAGAATACTTGAGATCTTTTAGAAGTGGTTTAGGAAATGGGAGGTATCGGTGGCTTGAAAACCTGCAGCTTTCTAAGCAAAATCTTCCCTCTGTGAAGGTATAAAAAACCCAAGAAGCCACAGATGAGGCGAGAGGACAGGTCCAATGTGTCGTCCTGCCAGCAGCAGATGTGTAGGGGTGGCAGGGAGCGAGCTCTGCCCGAGCACACGGCGCCCCTTCGCTGCCAGACACTCAGTTTTCAGCTGCTCGCTCACTTGGTGGCAGCCAACAAACCAGCCAAGCAAGGAGTGAAAGATAACGTTGGACACGCCATTTTTGGTTGTTCTTTTCAGAGCAAATTGCACAGTTAGCTGCTAACCTGAGAAAGCCCTTGTCTCCTGGAATGACGGGTCGTCCTGGCCCAGCTGGTCCCCCAGGTCCTCCTGGAGCTACGGGAAGCGTTGGGCATCCTGGTCCTCGTGGTCCCCCCGGCTACAGAGGGCCAACAGGAGAGCTTGGGGATCCTGGTCCCAGAGGTAAGTAGGGCTCTGCCATCCTGCTTCCCTTCTGCTCACTGAGCTAAATTGCAAACTTGTCCTAATTTCAGCAGTGGAGGAGAAAAGGTCGGGCCCTGGGCAGCAGATGAAGCTCTCGAGGGCAGTTTGGCATCTTTAGGGATGCAGCATAAGCAAAAATCCCGGCAGTGTCCTGAGGACTTGGAGCTTCTCTTGGTCTTTCCCCTTCCCGTCCTGGGATCCAGCTGCAGCACACAAGCTGGTGCTGAAATTGTCTGTTTGTGATTCAAGGTGACACCGGCGAGAAGGGAGATAAAGGACCTGTTGGCCAAGGTATTGATGGGCCTGAGGGCGATCAAGGACTTCAAGGTAAGATTGAATAATTTCATAAACCACGATTAAAGGCTTGAGAGGGACAGCTCTGCAGATCACCGGCTGTTATTTGAGTGTCCCTCTGTCCCTGTAATCGTTACAGCCGGGTTGTTTTCCTGGGGGTACAGACAATTGTAGTAGTAGAACTTAATTAGCACGTTCCCCTCTTCACACCACTCCTGTCTAGTCCTGAATGTTTTGGAGAAGAGGCTGTAGGGACAGCCAGGCTCTTGAGTTGCTCTTGGGCTCTTCCACTATGGCTGTGAAAGGTGAGGAGCTTTTCTAGATCCCGGAGGCAGAACCTTTCATAACTGCTGCCCCAGGGCTTCCGGGGTCAGAAGGTTATTCTGTCCGCTGGTACTTCAAGTGCAGTAATTAATGAGTTAATGAACAAGTCGCGAATCAGTTCATTCGAAGGTGTGGAACACTCAGGAGGCTCCAGATCAAGGTGTAAGGCTCATATGTGATTCCTGACAGACACAGGTGGTTTTGATGCTCTGCTGCAGAAAAGCTGCAGCCTGGAGTTCTCCCCAATTCAGTTTCTGTTTCTGGCTCCAACAAGAGAAATTTGGGATGTTATTTAATGTTCCCAGAAACAAAGAGAACTTCCTAATGTTGTGATTTTGCAAGAGAGTGGTGTTATTGCTCTTGGCTATAATCCCAGTTCCTGAAGTCATGAATCCTTTCTCAAAAGATTAATTTATGCAAATTAATGACTATCTATTAGAAACTTGGAAGAACAGTCTTTATTTTGCTCACCTACAAAAGCAGCTTTTCTAATTGTGATCACATCCATACAAAGAACGAGCTACAGGCGCCAAAAGCAGGCTCCACATCCGTGTCATTTCATAAAACCAGACTATTTATACCCATTTGTCATAGATTTTCTCCATCAATTAATTGCATTAATCCATAAATGTTTTCCAAAGCGTAGAACAAGAGGCTGTTTCACCTACTAGATACTGAGAGCGTCTGTGAGATCAACAGTAGCTGCAGTTCATCACCTGCATGAATAAAAAGCCTCAGGCACCGTCTCTCTATCCTATTTAAGGCAGAAATGCAGGTTTTTTAGACCACCCGATGTAACGGCCCCTCAGGGAGACAGGATGACGTTGCACAGTGTTTTTACAAAGCTTCAGGAGCCTGTTGTTACAGAAATGGGTGTTTTGTGAATTATTTTCGGCCTCTGAAGGGAAAAAAAAAACAAGACGTGACAATAGGTATGCTTAAAAAAATAATCCACCGCGTACTCCAGATCATACTCCAGATTCAGGCGAAATTTATTCAACACCTTGTACTCCACAAGCGTGACGTACAGAGACTCCAAAGGATTTTAAGAACTCTCAAAGGAACATCAATATATATACACACACGGATTAAAAACGAAGGGAAGGAACTCATTCATATTCTCTCTTTCCCCTTCTTGTTTAGGACCACCTGGTGTACCTGGGATTACTAAAAACGGTCGCGATGGTGCTCAGGGTGAACCCGGCCTGCCAGGGGATCCCGGCACTCCTGGTGCTGTTGGGGCTCAGGGAACTCCAGGGATCTGCGACACGTCGGCCTGCATGGGAGCTGTTGGAGCAGCAACTTCCAAAAAATCATAAAGCAAACGGTACAAGAAGTGGAGAAGTGACTGAGTATTTAAATAAATGGTGCATTGTAAGAAAGCAGACAGAATCCTCCTAGTGCTAAACGGACAGACGTTCCTTCTATTCTATTAAGCGGAGACTTTGATACAGTTCTATGAAAAGAAAGCATCAGATGAAAACTTTTCATTAAAGGATGCTTTAGAAGTATTTTCTCCTCTCCCCCCCAATTATTTCCCTGAATTTTTCCTGCTAACCCACCTCACCTTCCCTTTCTCCCTTTGTTCAAGAGACCCGCAAGAGGAAGCGTTGTTCCTTTTTACCATCACCCCCTAACTGTGTGCTATAGAAACCTTTGAGCCTGGGCAGTTGAATTCCTCGGTGCTGCTCCCACCACCTTCAGCTGTGCAGGTTTGTGTGCTAAAAAGCTGTGGTTTTAAAGTATTTGGGCACCCAACTGCTACTTCCATCAGCGGAAATCAGGCATTTTTACCTCCTGTAGTTTAATATCTTAAGATTCTGGCCTAAGGAGACACCATAGTTTTGTATATGCAGGCAGTTACCGGTTTTCAGATCGCACCTCAAGTATTTGATGAGACTAGGAAATAGAAATCCTCTTGCAATCCAGTTCTGCAAAAGGTGTCGTGTATATATTTGAATTTCCAGGGGAGAATTTTTGGTATATTTCCATATGATAATAAAGGAAATGAAGGAACAGCATTTTCATCCACCTCTGCTTAAGCTATTTGCACAGGAATTGTGAGCGAAACCCCAACTAAGAAAGGATCCTCGAGTCCAGCCCAAACCGCCTGTATGAATTGTTGTAAAAATAAAAGGAGATTTTTTTTTTTAACCTTTTCTTTG
>WEIS01322684.1:0-10802 GCA_013389965.1 Todus mexicanus | reverse complement strand
CCCCCCCCCCCCTTTTTTTTTGTAATTAAAATGTTGCTTAGCTTTTATGTCATGCATATGCAAGATGTAATTTACATTACTTTTAACTTCTCTATCAAGTCAGTTGAGATTGGTTTATGTTTCCCAGCAAGGCGTATATTTCAGTTCTTCAGTCTAAAAGACTGAATGGTCCTAAAAGGAGCATTTTTCTAAATTCTGTCATATTTCAGCAGAATGACAGAAAAAACAGGGAAGTAGAATCAACACTGCTGACAGTACAGTCAAGGTTTGTAAGTGGTAGTAGTGTTTGATTTGATTTTTTTTCTCCATGTTTCAATGAAAGTTTTAGTAGAATTGAGATTACATTCCTTCAGGAAAAATACCTTCTCGCTGCAAAATCATTTGCTTGTTAGTTGGTTATTATTGTGTTAAAAATGGCTTCAGCATTCCCCAGGAAGCAGAGATTAAGTGCAGTGTCTTCCAGCAGGAAGTTAGCAGGGAGCTGGCTACGTGTGTGTTATCTTCTGAAAATCAGATGCTCATGAAGTGCCAAGAATAGGCTGTAGCAAAGTTCAGTTCTTTTGCCCAAACTTACCTTCGTGTGTGTGAGATCTCTGCATCTGTCTCTGCTCCACTAGCCTAAGATGAGCTGAGCAATTAGCTCAGGTATCTGTAAGCACTTGGATGGTCTGGCTTACCAGTCCTGTTTCACTGTAACGGATACTAACGTGTGCATTTCTGCCAGGTAAGAGAGTCTGTCTCCAAGAAAGTCTCTCCGGAGGAAGCTATTGAAATGAAATTGCTGGAAAAAGACAAAGAAGGAATTGTGAGCTCGCAGCTGCAGTGGCAGCTTAATCTTTTAGCTCATGTGGAGTCTCTGCAAGATGAAGTCATACACAGAATGGATTTCATTGAGAAGGAGCTAGATGGTAGGTAACATTTTTCTATTTCAAAAATTAACTGTGTTTAACTGAACCACCAGTTTAAAACAAAATTTTACTTCTGCAGACTTAGAGAGGTGAGCATAGCTTTGTCAGATTTACTGCATTTGTTAAGGGAAAATAGATATGCTGCTGACGTTAGGGGGTGGATTTTAAAACAACGATCAAATCAAAATTGACCAGAATCTTGTAGAAAAAGTCCTAGTTAGGTCATATCTAAATACTTGTATTGAGTGTAGTGGAATATCTTCTATGTTGTTTTGGATTTTTGTCACTTTCTGTAACTCTTCTGTATGTTTGAACTTCCCTGTTCTTCAAGGGCTTGCTGGCTGTGTTAGACTATGCTCAGTGGCCTCTTCTGCCAGCCAGGCTCTTCCAAATTCCTTACTTAAATGTCTCTTGAAATTTGTTTTTCTAGTAATGGAAAACTTCTAAGCCCGTTGTGTTACAGTAAACAATTCACAATAGTTCTTTTTCTTAACATCTGTACATCTGTCCATTGGTTTTATAGTGGTTACAACAGCTTTTCTTGCAAGGGTATTGAGAGTCTAACCTTGGCCAAAGTTGGAGTCCTGTCTGTAATTCAGTAAAGTGTGGAAAAGTTGAACAACCAAAGGAGTATTTCACGTAACAAAGATCAATCAGACCTGTAGTCATAATGCACGTTTCATAAGTGAAGCAGCTTTGGTTCACGAAAGTTAAACTTTCCATGTCTGCTGCTGAGCTGGAGGGCTATTCAGAGCACTGCCCCTCTGATGGGGAATTCTCTTGTTTCAAGGCTGGCTGTGTCAGTCACCTGGGTATTCAGCAGATCCTGCGTGCAGGTTGCAGTGGCCTGTTGATTGAGTTAGAGGCAGTGGGCGCTGCTGCTCCGCTTGGCAGATGTATTCTGCTTTCAGGGTTTCAGTCTCCTTCTGCAATACTGTCCTGTTCCCTGAACTGCTTGTGGTTCAACCTGACCACCTCTCTCATGGTCGTGTGATGTTATTGCCTGAGTTGTCTTTTGATCAGCAGTGTTTCTGGTTCATGTTTCCCACTGAGCAGCAGGAATTCATTTTCTTTGTGCAGTAGTCTATTAGTGCTTTTGGATTTTCTCCCCATTTTGCACTACCCAGTTCTTTCTTGTTGAATTATATTCTGCATTGATGACAAACTTGTTTCAGTAGCACAGTCCTCTCCTTTTAAGATCTTCAGCTGCATCTCATGATGGTCTTAAATATATTCTAATGATATAAATGTCCTGTGTGGCAATGTCCTTACTCTAGAGTAGATACAGATTAGACAAAGTATAGCACTAGATTGCACAATATCTAGTGCTGAGTTTTCCTTCCCTGCTTTCTTCTAGGAATGTCTGTGTTTTTTCCTCTTCCTTCCCAAGTGTGAATTATTTTGTCCTGCATCAAAGGCTAGTTGCAAAGACTGGCATGAAGAGTCTGGTTTTCTGATTTCTCAAAAGTCACATGTTAAGATATTGCCCACCACACTCTCAAGATTCACAAAAGATTTAAAGAATTCCTGTTTTGTGACTTAAGGCAATCTCTCTGCTGAGAACTAGAGTAGTGACTGTTTGTTTCTCTTTGTAGTTTTGGAAAGTTGGCTGGATTACACAGGAGAGCTGGAGCCACCAGAACCACTAGCTCGACTTCCACAACTCAAACATTGTATAAAGCAGCTTATAACAGACCTAGGCAAGGTCCAGCAGATCGCACTGTGCTGCTCGACGTGAGACTAGAAGATGTTGGAGACTGAGTGTGAAGCTGGAGCATTTGATGTGAACAGCTCTGTATATTTAAATGAAATGAGCATGCTGGTTGCATGTGATGCAGATTGACTTCAGGGATTTGTGAAGAAGCGCTGTTCAGAGAACAGCATAAAGGTTATTTTATCTCATCATAATTTGGGGTTTATTAGGCAATTATAACGATACGGAAGAGGTCATACTGTTGTCTTCAGAGGTTGGATGTCGATTGAATAAATTATACTTAAATTTTCACTCCTTACAAGTTGCTCATTGAAATGGTAGACTTTTTCATGATGAAATTGACTAAAAATTGTGCCACTGAAGAACAGAGTTCTAAGAGCCAAAAATGTTTAGTTGACAGAGGTTGTAAATAACTTTGCATAGTTTAAGTGACTTGTGTCATGTTTTAGTCCTTCTGGTTTATGCATAATAGCACACACAGTATTTAATCATTAGGAGATGTTATAATAGTTTTCAGACTTAGTAAGTATGAATGTCCATCTCTTAACTATAAAGTGTTACATGGAGGTTTGCAAGTGACAGTGGCCTAAACCCCACTTCTATTACGTTAAATAATGTAGCAGAAGATCACAGGTGGATTGCACTTATTTTCAGAACAAATGATTGTTTTCCATATTTATCCTGTCACTATCACATGGCTTGGTACTGGGGGGACCCTCGAATGCTGTGTTTATGTGCATCTTGAGCTCCTAAACACGGCCACCCTGTGCCTCCGAAGTAGTGCTCGTGGGACACCCTTGCTGCGGCCACACGAGATGCTGCCGTGAAGAGACTGGAGATGTGCTCAGAGTTCAGGCTGCAGCAAGCTCTGTAATGGACGTTACGTAGTTTTCTACCCATTTGTTAATAATTGCCATTCCGGTTATATTTTGAAATGTAGACTTTTTTCAATACTCTGAACATGTGCATTGTAAAGACTTTACTCTATGAATGTGAGGTTTTGGGAATCAGTTTATTTTATATTTGTGTAAATAAAGCCTCAAGATCTATGCATGAGGTACTGTCCTTGCCGCCAGGAAGTGGGTTACCTTGAATGGTGTGTGTTCAGAGTCCCTTTTTATACCTTGCGTTTTAATTTTCTGAGTTGTATTAATTTGTGAGAGCAAGGTGAGAGCGCTGCTTCTGTTCCAGCCACATGATACAGAACCCTTTGAAAAGCTGGTGTGAGTGTTTGAGATGCTCAGAGACTTTCGGCTGCGTGTTACAGCTCCGTTAGCAATGGCTGCGGATTCAGTTTTCTTTCCCAGACACTACTGCGTTGCCTTCCCTGTGGAGAAGGGTAAGCTGTGCAATGAGAGGGTGTCCTTAAACAGCTGGATTTGTTACCGTCACACATGAATTTGAGGCACCACCACAGGATGAAGTTTAAGCACAGTTGCCATTGAAAAGCCCATAACTACAAATTTCTCATTTGGGGTATGAATCTGTAATATTTGTGTACTGCAGAGAGTAATGTAAACTTGAAATATCCAATATTATTGTAGGAGTTAACAGCATCTACACAGTAAATGTTTTATTTCCTTCAGAAAGCAAAATAATTAGGCTTCTCTAGGTAGTAACTAAGGCTTTTGTGGCAAGACTCATTTCAGGGAATAACTTGCCTCAGTCTTTTAGTACTCGTTGGTGTATAGCGGATGCAATGTACGTACAGCAGAAAAATAAACTTATTTTTCTGTAACACAATTGGAGTAAAGCTTACATGGTATGTAAAGATCACTTGGTGCTCTGAAGACGAGACTGATGCTTACCGCTTGTCTCCTTCCTGTTAATGGCACCTGGATTCCTGTACGCTGTGCAGCTCTGAACAGGCAGCAGTAGCCAGGCAGCTAGAGCAGCATCAGGAAGAGCACCCCAGACGACTGAGAAGGTTTGGGGTTTTTTGCAAGTGAGATCAACCAGAAGGGTGTTCTCTGGTTGAACTGTAAAGCAAGCACTCTGCCCAGGTGTCTTGAGAAGAACACGATTGTGTCATTAGCAAGTCAGCAGCGTTACAGTTTGTGGGCATAGAAGCAGACCTTTCACTCCAGGTTGGAACTTCTCCTCCCTAAGTAATTCTTCTTTATGTGTTTGTTGTAGTTGCTACTTCGCTGGTTTGGTTTTGCTCAGGGCAGTACCCATGGTTGGGAGGAAAAGATGATGCTAATGGGTGCATCCAAGGGTGAATACTGGAGACTTTTCCTTTCGTAGAGCTAGGGAAACCCTGCAGAGAGAGACTGAAAATATTTATTTAAAATAGAGTACCTTTTTTCATGTTCAGGAAAGATTCTTTATTGTGCTCTGCCAGGATTCAGTTTTGTCCCTATTTTTGCAAGTTTCCACATCGTTCGTTCTTAGTCTGGGCCAACTACTTGGTCTGGCAGGTCACTTTTGAAATTTCCTTCAGTCACTGGTAAGTGAATGGAATGTGGAGCCTTGATGAAATGAGCAGACGTTGCACTGTGGATCCATACGTATGTTTGTTTATGCACTATAGAAGGAGGGCGCTGTATATAGAATTTTGCTTTGGAGCAATATTTGCAAAACTTGAAAATTTCTGTATGTTGGTGTTTGGAATAAATAAATAGGTTTTTGTTGGCTAAGTCTTAGTAAAGTCTTTGTTTCAATTCATGATGACTCAAAATAACTTTGGACCTTTTTTTTTCTTCACATAGCATTGAAATGAAGGTACTGTCATTTGACAGGAATATAAATGGCTTGTTTTCCAGATCTCCCTCATACAAATATTCTTAATAGGTAAACTGTTGTTTTGGGTTTTGTTGAATATTGTTTTAGTGAGGACCTCGTGCATTTTATTCCCAAATCCTAATATATGTCGTACCTTAGGGCCTCGTATATGTCATCTGACCCTGGTTTTTGCAGCTGTTCCGTGGTACAGCTTGCCAGGGCTGCTGTGGAGTGCATGACAGCGAGGGTGGGAGGGCAGCCAGTTCATCCCCCCCACGTGTTGTGTTGCAAAGCCCGAGCGGAGCTGGGACTGCTGCTCCAACTGGAACAGCAGCGCTGCAGCATCTGGAAATGGGTGCACGAGACCCGTGCCGCGGGAGGAGCGCAAAGCAGGATCCTTGCCCCAACAGTGCAGAGACCTGTAGGTGTAACTCCTCTGAGCAGTTCCTGAGCCCAGGAGCATTAGGACAGATGCTGTGGGCTGTACAGTGCAAACTGCACGGAGGAAAATAGGTAATTTCTAAACAATTTTCAGATGGAAATGCACTTTGCCCGTGTAGCCCAGGGAGTTGCGTTTCAGGTAGGTTTGGGAGGGCTGTGCTGGAAGGGAACAACATGTGAGTGCTGCACGTGTGATGTTCTGTAAGCTGCTGTCACACTCCTGGGCAGAAGCAGCGAGCTTGGTGTAAAAGCTGTGGTAGGGAGGGCGGCGTTAGCGTCAGTGCCAAGGAAGGAGCTTTTGAAGAATTTGAACAATCCATGGAGAGAAAATGTATAGGCATAGGAACGGGAGAAGCTAGGAACTGCTGTAAAGCACCTGGCCCAGGGTGTGTCTGAAGACAGGAACAGCCATCAGCGTGCCTTCAGATGCATTTCTGGTTCCATCTCTTCCTCTCTCAATTTCCACAGTAGGAGGAAAATAAGTTTATTCCCTTGTCCTAACAAATTGGTCTCCCTAATTTCTTAAGACCAGATTCCTGTAAAAGTGGATTTTAATGCCAGAGGATGCATCAATTTGCTAGAGCCTGGCTTGTGAAGCCTGGGGAAACTTTTGCCAGTGATGGCAGATTGAGGCATGTGTTTCATGGTTCAGTCACATTATGTAGGCTTTGCTGATCACTTAAATGTCAAAGTTGAGTTTTGAAGATGTGATCTGAATTTGAAATAATGTGCTGAAATGTGCCGTGTGGTCATCAGCCCCGATTCTGGGAATGTGTGCCCTCTGAGCTTGTCCAAGCTCCCTATTTCACTTTCTTGATCTTAAGACTCTTGTAGGAGCAGACTCTCTCATCTTAGGAGGCAGGTGCTATGTCATCTGTCAGCCTTCATGTAGGGACGTTCACCTTGAAGTTCCTCAGGCTAAAAATGGGACAACCATTTTAATATTCTTACTGTTACCTGACCAAAATATCATCCATTCTACTTGCGTCATCTACCATTGATCATCATCCTGACTATGGATCTTGTTCATGCTCAGTTTGATAGCAGAGCATCATCCCTGCTGCAGCAGCACCAGCATCTCACCAGACTGTGAAAGTGTTTGTGATGGGTACTTGGTCTGGTTTCTTCAATGATGTCAAGCACCTCAAGCTACTGCGGTTGTTTAGAAGAGTATCTCGTATCTTCATAGTAGTCCTTCAGTTACTTGTGTAGCAACTCTCTTGGGAAGGGAAAAATCCTGCATACAGCTCTTGTCTGATTAATACCTGCCACAGCCAACCAGAAAGAAGTCCGTGATCAAATAGGTAGGTAGCTAAAACCAGAAAAGACCACGGTTTTTTCCTGTTAGAACACACGTGCAGGCAACAAAACAGAACAAAACCACCCCCAAACTGGAATTCATCCCATTCTGCCTGCAGGCTGTTCCTGCTGGTGCTGCTCATGTGCCAAAAAGGTGCTTTGGTCAGTAAAGGCTGAATGATGCCACACCTCCACATCGAGTTTCTAAGGACTGTGGGGGCCGTGTTTGCCGTTGTTTAGGGAGCCTGGGTGTGCTGGGCTCGAGGAGTTGTGTGCACCTGCTGAGCTTTCAGGCTGTGGTGCCTTTCAGTTGGGCTGGTCGAGGACATACGCTATTGAAACGGATGCTGTTGAACGACCTGCTTCTGAAATGGTGTTTCCGTGCCCTTGCTTGTCGATTGGAGTATGGGCTTTCGGAATGCTGCAGCAGAGCTAGACTCCAGAAATGTCTGTGTCATCTGTGTAGAGGTCTATGCTGCTGGAGATACATTGGCTATCCTGCAGCTTCCCCAAATGCCTTCAAAATGCTTGGTGGCTGCTCTTGTAAAAGAGATACTCAAACGGTTTGGTTTTGGGTGGGTGATGGGGCAGAGTATAGGCTTGTGTGACAAGGTTGCACATCTGGATGTCACCAAGTACTTGTCATTTTGGAGGAAATTGGTGACGTAGCTCTGAGGAGATCAGTGCTGTCCAGGCTGATCTGGCCCGAGTGGCTACAGCAGGCAAGCTCAACATGCCCCCAACACACAAGGGAGAGCATCCAAGAAGCTCCTGTTCCCATGGCTGGTGAGGATAAGTGGCAGCCCTGTCCCTGCTGGGTCTCCATGGCCACTCACCCTTGGGTGGCTGAGGCAGCTGTCAGGTCCTTTGCTGCCCTGGTGCTGGTGGGTCTCCTCAGGGCTTGTCCTGTCCCTTCACGACCTTTGGTGTCTGAGTCCTGTGCTGCCCAGAACAGCCCCTGCTTCCCTCTATCCTGCTCTTTCTGGGGTGAGAGCTCCTGGGAGATGTTTAGACTTTGGCTCTGCCTCTTCCAGCTGTTTGGTTTGTGGCTTTATGCCATGGTGTTGGCTGGGGCTGCAGTGTTTAACTGGGAAGGAGAGTGGGGATGGCAGTACCCTGGGCTGGGCACTCTGGGATTCCCCCAGTAGCAGCCGCTGCTCCCTGAGGTGCCGTTGCCCCCCTGTGAAGAGGACGGTGAAGATATTTCCCAGCACGAGTGAAGTATGGCCGGAGAAAAGAGCTGGCGAGAGCTGATGTAGGCTGCGAAGGGAGAGGGCTCAGAGGCTGCAGGCACCGGGCAGGGATTCAGAGGCTTTTGGAATAGGTACAGCCCATCGTACCGGTCACCAGGATACAAATAGCAGAGAAACAGTTTCTCGACTGTCTACCTCCAGACTGAGGTAGAACTGTCACCGTGGTATAAAAGCATCCAACAGCCTGAATCCAGGTTGTAGGTGGAGGAAGGGGGCACAAGAGCTCACACAACGTGGGCTAATGACAAAAATAAAGGCAGCAAAACCCTCTGAGCTGCCTTTGGGGGGGCCCCAGAGGTGACAACAGTGGACTCAGCTGGCCGTGGGGCAAGGTCAAGGCTCAGGGATAAGCCCTGACCTGTGTCCTGTGCCGAGAAGACCCAGGCTCGAGGCTACTGGTTGGGCAGTTGTGTAAAGCTCCGGGTTGCTGTGTGGAAGGAAACGAGAAAGCGGTGATCGGTTTGCGAGAGTGAGCTGGTCCGCTGTGACAGGGGAGGGGCAAGCTGAGCAGGGCAGAGGCAGGAAACCTGCGGATAAGAGGGTCCTGCTGCAGCAGCACAGAGGAAAGGAAGGAAGGGACGTCATCAAGCAGTGAAATTGGTTCTTCACAGGTTCTCACCGCAGAGGAAACTTCCGGTGCTTTCCGCAGGCCGAGCTTTGCTGGTAAGGGGCTGTTGAAAGCAAAGGCTCGGGCGTGTTGCAGTTCAGAGGTTTTTCTGCTGCTCTTAAGGCCCTCTCTAGCCCGGAGGCGTAGCTTAGATTTGGGTTCGACCTGAGTATTTGCATTTGGCCTTTTTGAATCATCTAGTCCTGGCACGGACCCACTTCTTTCCCCATTGCTCCTTGAACAGCAGTTGTGATGTTAAACATTTTCAAACATCAGGGCTCATTCATCTGCCCTGAGCAAGTTGGCTGAGGACCAGACCTGATGGCAGCGCCAGGGCTATGCAATGGCCACAGCAAGAGCAAAACTCCCCAGGCGGTGGTGGTGGAAACCTGCCCTGCAGTTACAGCTGCAGTTCACAAACCATCAACTGCGAGTGAGATGCCCTTTAATTAAAGATATTGCAAATGGTTATTGCTGCATATCCAGCAGAATTCTGAAGCTCAGTACAATCCATATCTTAAAGGGTTTAAAAATCAGCTATTTATTTCAGTTACAGCAAGAGGCTGGTTTCCTCACAGCTGATGCTCTGCTGGTGCCTCCAAGTAGAGGGGTGAGTTACGGATGGGTGAAAGCACGAGGGTCTGCAGCTGCTGCTTGTGGGCCCTGTCCTGCATAAACCCCCCACCCCAAAGAGTTTATGCGTGAACTTGATGGATCTGGCAGGGTTGGGCTGTTCCCCCACCCAAGCCAGGCTTCAGTTTACTGAGCAGTTCCACCCCATTTTCCTGCTGCTGCCCTCAGCAATGCAGATGTGATGGGGACCCACTGCAGCCAATGGGGCTGGCAGGGCTCCTTCCATGTGCAGCCTCTGCCATCTTCTCCCATGGGTGCTGGATGATGCTTGGGGTGCTCAAGCATCACGGCCCGAAAGCACCCAGCTTTGGGAGGACAGGTTCTTGAACAGCCCTTTCTCCAGCTTTGGTGCCTGCCTGTCCCCACCTTGGTCTCAGCTGTCCCATATCCAGGCCAAAGGCCCCTTGGTGCCCAACTCCCACGCATCAACGAGCAATGGTGGTTTATGCAGGTGAATGCTGCGATGAGGGACGAGTGTCTGTTGTGGGGCTGTGGCTCTTAGCTGTTCTTGGCTCCTTTCCCCCCAGGGCCCTGCTCGGGGGCAGCCGTCTCTGTCAGGAGGAGGTGGGAGCTGATGGCTTCTCGAAGGCCCAGGCTGATGGGAGAGTCTTCCTCTGGTGGGGGCGCAGTGTCCGAGAAGAGGAGGGAGCTGTGCAAGGGCAGATGGAGCGGGCAGCACCCAGACTCCTGAGTGTCTGCAGGGGAGCGGAGGAAGCCCTAGCTGTCCCTACCTGTCAATTTTATTCCACTCGAGTGGTGGCTTCTTCACAACAGTGGGCATGGCAGGGACCGGGGCCACCCTCAGCACTTCCACGGAGCAGGGCTCCCTGAGGGGGCAGCACAGCCCCTCTCCAGACTCTAAGCAAGGAGCCATCAGTGTTAGTAATGTGCCCCCCACCTGCACCCGAATCCTGGGGGCACCACCTTTCCCCCTCCCTCCCTGCAGCGCACAGAGCAGCCCCCACACACAAGCCAGGGGGGCTGGCGGGGCGTTACCGGAGTAGTGGTCCACCAGGTCGTGCAGGCTGGGGAAGGTGAGCCGGGGTGCGATGTAGAGCCAGCCGTTGTCCAGGCGGTGGATGCGGTAGTGGGTCACCGAGTCCCAGCAGGCCCCGCTGCGGCGCACCGACAGGGAGTAGCAGCCTGGTGGGGTGAGGGACATGGGGCCTGGCAGCCGTGGGCATCCACCCTGCTCAGCCTCACTGTCGGGCACCCCCCCCCCC
>WEIS01322683.1:0-10621 GCA_013389965.1 Todus mexicanus | reverse complement strand
GTATTGACTCCAGCAAGGATAATGTGATGCTGAAATAACATCAGATGATTACAGATAAACACTTTTGTAGAACCGTTTCCCAATACATTCCTCAAAACAGGGCTAGTTGGTCCCTCCCACTGATTCTGGGCACCACTTAGGACTTCTCTGGGATCAAATATGGCAGAGCGAGTAGCAGGCTCAGTTTCCATTTTATTTTGTCTTTAAGAGGCAATGCAGCACTTTTTGGGGATACCTATGTTACGTTTCACTTACAAGCACACCGTGCAGTTTGTGATGAAAAGGAAGACTCATTTTCAAATTCGGGATCTTTAAGAATTTTGAATTCCTACACTTCAGAAGCTTTGACGGGACTGTACTTACACAGGAGCTTACTCATAGCACCTGACTAATAATATTTTGCCAAGTACGCTTTCAGCATTTTCTTATCAAATGCCCACAGAGAAGTGGCATTCAGTGTTAAGCAGAAATAGCCGCCTGTTCAGGATGGGCGCTTCTGGGGAATCCCAAGACCTGCTTCTGTGCTGCAAAGCAATGGATGCTTGCCGAACGTATTTAACTGAGTAACTCCCACCTGATTCTCTCCCTAGCAATCCAGCAAGGTATTTCATACAACCACCACACCAAAACCCCCACATCAAATGCTGAGATTTAAAGACCGTAACAGTCACCTGAATCCACCAAGACATCCTGCTCTCTCCTTTCTCACTAGTAGCTATAACTATGTGAACCCTGTAAGTGCACCAAGCACGGAAAAGCGAGTTTGATGAGAATTGAGCTTGGGGGAGGTAAATTTATAACAAAGCAGTTTGGTTTAGCTCCTCCTTTACAAAAGCCTGTACAAATCCATGGTTAGATATCATTTGCCTTTGAACATCAAACCTGTACTTACCTGTCCTACGGCCAGTCCTCCCAAAAGGGCCTGGGTGTCTTTAAAGAATTACGGTATTTTGCAGGAAGGATCACTCCCAGGCCACTCTTGGCTGTTCTGTAATAAGACGAACCTATGTCCTCTCTAGACCAGTAATAAATATATGCAAATAACGTGGAAATTTGTAAGCGGCAACACACCGTTACGTTCATAACACTTTAAAAAAAGTCATGCAGATGTACCCACTAAATCGAGAGGCATTTTAAAAACACGTGGTAATTACAACAGCAAACGACACAAGTGAGAAAACACTCCATACTTACCACGGTGCTTCCATTGTGCATGTTGTGGGTGTCCTTGTGGGCGTGGGCACAGAAATCAATGCAGGCAGTTACGCCGGAGAAAGGCCGACCATCCTTGGAGCCAAGCCGGCAGTCGGGGCCCATGTGCTCGTTCTCTACCTGGAAGTACAATAAACTGTGGGTACTTGGCACTGAAAGCGAGCGACTTGGAGCCCTGTGACCCATGATCGCACTTGTGACTGAATAACCACAGCCAGGAAGGGTGATCGGAAAGCACGTATTTTCCTAGGAAGCATGCAACACTTACAACTGATTGTCAACAAGATAATCAGCTCAGCTAGAGTCAAAGTGTCTTTAAATAATAAAACCATCTTATTTACAGTAATATAAACATACTTTGGGTTTTCATCTTGTTTTCAAACTATGCTGCCTGTTCAGAGCTACAGCTACTCTAGTGGAATGTGACAGACCTACCTGGTTCTGGAAAGCCTCAGGAGCAAGCTTTTTATAAACCGGAGCCACATCAGTAGCTAAAGTTTGCAAATTGTTTTCAAGAAGTTCCTCCTGCAGAGAAAGGCAACATTCAGAGCACTGTCATTTGCTTTTAAAGAATCTAATGCAGTTTAGAAATGCCTGACAAGTTAGCCATAGTAATAGAGGCCACCTGTATCTTATATTTTGTTAATTGGGCTTATGTGCTCCTCCCCTTGGTCACCAACCACAAAGAGCCTACTTCTGCATGACTAAAATACCAAAACAGTTGAATACAAGTCAACCAAATAACGAGAGGACATCTGCTAGGGCAGAGAAACCCAACACGCAAGGAACTGATTTGTCCACTATTTCCCCCCCTCTGGTACCTAGACAGGGAAGGAATGAACTAAGGAGAGAACAAAAGCCCGCTTATCACCATATATTGTAAACAACAATGTACATAAACACTTAAGGACACTTCACATTATTCAGTGTGATGTTATGTTTTTAATTTAAAAGTGATACCATATTTTAAACCGTTACTAAAGCCTGTTTGTTAACTGTCGACCACTACCACAAGTTTTTCTGAAGTGCACTGAAGGTAACGCATCCTTAATTACCTGTCCTGTGTACTATTCTTACCTAGGGATATTACAATCTTAACCTCATCTCACTCCATCCAGTGTCTCAAATGATCCAAATCTTTCTGGATTTCGAACTATCATCTTCTTACTTTGCTATACCTCCTAGCTTTATGTCATCTGCAAAATCATCAATATCCAATGTTTAGCTAAAAGAAGGATCTGCTAGAAAAATTAATGATGACAAAACTAAATGAAGAGAAAAATCATTTACCAGAAAATTCACTTCTTTGAGATGCAGCCAACCGGCAGGCACACTGTGACTGCCCAAGCACTGCTGCTGCCCAAGGGTGCATGTGCCTCGCAAACACAGCCCAAGGGTACCTGCGTGCTGCACAGTCCTCACCCCAGCCCAGCTGCAGAATCCAGAGGCTTTAAAACAACTCCCATGGAAAAGGGGAGATAACAGAATGCACTTTTAGGTCACGCATCTAAAAAATCTTCTCTTTTAGGCAACTGCTTCTACCCTGTAAGTAGGTGTTCTCTTCCAAAAACCTGCAGATTACATGTCAAGTGAACAGGCCACGCCAGGCAGCTCTCACGAGCGGGGCATCATTTCTAGATGCTGCTCTGAGTGTTTGAATGGAGCTGAGGGCGGCCACCTCACAGACTTGGAGCAGGCGATACCACCAACAGAGCTTGCAGCATCACAGAGCGCATTCTGATCGAAGACAGATCTGAGCCGTCTTGCAGGAGATCTGGCCCAGCCTGGTGTTTCACTAGACAGCGCGGATGACGGATGCTGCCTTGCTGATTCCCTGGCTAATGCTGTTAAAACCATTAGAAACCCACACAGAAACCACGTGCACAGAAGGCTCCATGCACAGCGTTACATACGGGGAGAACCTAAAAACACGGGATCATGGAGAATGGAAAGGAACAAAGGAGAAGGGGAGCAGAAGATGCTTCATCCGCTACTTCAAGAAAAAAATAGGATTTGGAAGAATATGCTTAGCTCCAGTGAACCAAGTGACTCCTCTTTCCACCAAAGAACAATTAATGTTTCACACCGAGTGCGCATACGCTGTGAATTTATAAGTGCCAGAATACTTCTACTACTGTGGGGACTTCAGCCATCTGGGGCAAGAGGACTGAATCTCCGAGGTGCAGACTCAGTGCTTACAAAAACCTGTAGCTGTATTTTATACTTAAATTAACATTTCATACAGAGGTACACCGTAGAGCTCAGTATGTGTACAGAAAAGCATTTAAGGGCATTTTAGAGTATTTAAATATATAATAAATAACACGGAGTTTTCATACAGTGGAAAATCTATAAATACCGGAGCTATAAAGGATTTAGTTGGATGCCGGTGTGACTAGCTCTGCATGGGAGATAAGCTCTATGTGAAAGAGAAGGGGGTGGATATCCACAGATTAAATTTCTTAAAATCACTGGAATGAGTATTTAGAGAAGAGAAACTCGCAATAAAATAAATAAAAGAAATCTTACTTGTTTAGGGTCATCAGTGAGAAGCCTAAATTTCCTGGGGTTTTTGCTTCTGGCAAATTTACAGCCATTGAAATACATACTCCATGAACAGCCAAATGAGAATGAGGCTCCGCAAGTTTCTGGATCAAGTCCTTGACATGCACAAGTACGGCTACGGAAGGAAACAGAGACACGTCAAGTCAGCTGACAGGGCAGGTGTTTTCTTAGTTTTTTTTAAGGTCAATGCTACTTTCTTCTATACTATACAGCAGAACAACACAGGAATTTATAAAATATACAGTATAACCAGATCTTTTCTGCTAAGGAAACACTCACGTGTAGAGGACTGATATTTTCCCCCATAAGACAGTCTCAACTCCCCAGAGCAGCATGTCTGGGAAACAGGCAACTCCCTGCAAGAGCTGTATCCACATACTCAGGCTACTTCCACTTTGACTTCTCCAGTTAGGTAAATTTTTTATCCAAGACAAGACCACTGCTACTAAAGGCTACTCCTAAATCCAATAATTACCCTGTTACGTGCAGCAGTCACATTAGGTCCAGATCGACATAACTTTCAAAGCCCAACCCTTTCAGAACACAAGCATTAGATTCGGGTCACTGTATAGCTATCAGAGTCTGCTAAACGCGGGCTACTCAAAAAACAGAACAAAGGCAGCACAGTTCCACAGCCTCTGTTGCAATAGATCATCTAGTCAATTAAACTAAATTCCACTCAGAGGCAGAGAGAGGAAGATCCTAATTGTGAGCGTTCAATCTCTGCTTTAAGAAAGCCACGTACCACCCTACAGCAGCTCTACGGCGTGGCTGCGCACGCAAAGGGCATGCTGACTGGCTTGGGCAGCGTGAGCAAAGCCAGGAGAGCGTTCAATGCCATCCCCTTCCCTGCGTGTAGTGTGTACAACTGCTGCTTACAGCCTGGGCTCCAGGAAAAGCTGGGAACTAAGCTTTAGACTGAAGTGACACCTAGTGGTATGCAGCTTTGTATGAGCTTTTGTATAGTTATTAGTCAAGCTAGTGGATTTATTTATTGTTTATTGCAGAACATTCAAAAGGCAACGCAATGATCATCTGCTACTGAAGTGACTTACTCTTCATTTAACGCACACCTCCGGCTGGTGGGACAGCCGTATTTTCTGAGGCTCTGTGTCAGCTCTTTGTACAGCGTGTCAGCCAGGAGATGAGGGATCCCCTCCCAGGCAAGGATGAGAATCACGATGACGGCGGTTTGACAGTGGTGCCCTGCGCGCTGACGTACCAAGCACAGCAACTTCTCCTCATCGCTACTTCTTCGTATCACCTGGAAGAATAATTTTGTTTATTCTCAGATAAGTGTAGGAAACACATCATGCGTTGCTCTTCTCTGAGACACGAAGGCCTAGCAGAGTAAGAAATCTTGCTGCCCAGAGAGCATCAGCAAGCAGGACTGGGACAGCATCACACCCTGATTTCTAGTGTAGAACACAATTTTTTGTTGTCTTTTTATCTGTAAAGGAAATAGCAGCAAATTCTACAGCAGGAGGAATATTTTAGGTATTTTACACAAACACTAAAGGATTAACAGGAAAGTAACCACTGGAAGGAAATAATAATCCCAAGGCAACAGATCCACTGCAAACCTAACGGTGACCTTGAAAGCAACGCTGAAAAGGTACTGCAAAAACCCAGGCTGCAGGCACGTGGAGGCACATCACTAAAGCATCCGTGTACAGGGGTTAGGATGGTCACCACAGTTACCTGTCAGTGCATAAAATCAGTCCCACCTAGCAAAGTAAGATCAGAACAAAGTGATGAAAATAAGCGCTCTTAGTGAAGGAAGCAACAAGATTTTTCAGAACGTATCCCGTATCCCTAGATGACCTACATTAAAAATTCTCAGCAGAGTGCTGAAGTTGTTTACTAACCTGGATGATATACAAAGCAATCTTTGTCAACCTTACCCATAAAACACACAGACTAACACAACATGGAACAGTACAATACACCACGGAACTAAGAAATGAAAGAAAAAAGCTAGACAGTCCTACTCACCTATTTAGGGGTTTATCACAACCTGAAATGAGGCTGCATTGCAAGAAGACCAAAGCCACACATTAAAGGTAGGTAATACAAGAACATCGTCTACTCCTGTAAATGTGTTACTAGCCATGGACTATAAAAGCAGGAAGGCAACAGAGCTTCACTTACTCTTTGAACACCTTCAAATACCTAAGTTTTCAGGCCTGACAGCAAAACTGCTTTGTTGCCAGACACGTAGCTGCCATTCCTGTGTGACCCCTGGCCTCATCAGCTGCAAATAGCTAAATTACTTGAACTCATTAACAGTAGGGACCAAGATATGCTTGCAATTAATCTGTAAATGAAATGGGTTTTGATGGGTAAGCAGTTTCAGAGGGAATCTCTACAGGCTGGGCAAGAAGAATCAAGATCAATTTGTGTTAAGAAAGTATCACCCTTCTGAAGTTAATTATAAAGTCTTACACTCAGCTTTAAATTAATGAGAAAACAAGCAAATGCATCTGAGATACCACTCAAAAGGAATCTTAGTTGTGAATGACCAACCGGTACAGTATTTTTTATAACAAAAGCAAAACAATGGTGCTCATTTGCTTCTGCACAAGGTGTACAGAAAATCCATTACTGCTGGTACACAGGACAGGTTATTCACGACACTGGGAGATTCACATTCCCAAGGCAGCACAGATCCTCTAAGGTGAGGGGAGGAATTTAATTTTGTTCCTTAGCGTGAAGGGTGATACTTTGACTCTGTGGTTTTTTTTAAAGTTTCTAGACTTTGTAACTACAATACAAGAATCTGACGCCTCTGAGTTTCTCAGTACATCAGGCTGCCCTTTTCAAGTTCTCATGTAGTTCCAAACTGGAAATACACAACAGACAAGAAGGAAATTTATAGTTTCCTTCAAGCTAACATCACACTTCCCTGAGTTAGACATAGCTGGGATCTGCTTCATTATGCATACAGGAGAGAACACAACACTTGCCAGAACTGAAAACTTTGCACAACCCACCATCCTTCGGACCACAAAAGGCATATAAGGGATTCACTAGTTGGCTGAATTTAACTTTGGTGTCTCTTACGAGGTTACATCTGACTACTACAGCTGGAGCGCTCCCATCCCTTTATTACCAGAGATCAGGCGCTTGATTCTCACCTGACTGTTACAGTCTCAGAAGAGCAGAACTTGCACTGAAACAGTCACGATTCGACAGCGCAGCCAGAGCTGGAGCCCTGTGGCTGTTCCCATACAAACTGGCAGTGCCCCTCCATGCGCTGTGGCTGACCTCTGCAAAGCAGTAACACACGCAGCCTCTCCTTCACACAAACAGGAAAGCCGCAGCAGTACCAAACTCAATATAAAGAAAAGCACGTTGTAGCGGGACAACTGAAAACCATGGAACAGATCCAGTTGACAAAACCACGTCACCCTCCAGGAGTTCACGGATTGTCTAGTGGGGGAAACGGCCACTGCTGCTGTGGCATTTTGACTCGGTGACTCCTCCGTGACATTAACACTGATGCAACCCCGATAATTTCCAATTTGACACTTGTTTTGCAGGGCCTGACTAGATCAAATAAATTTTTGAACTCTAGGATAAATTACACATATATTGTATTTTAAGCATATATATGAAACAAAAGTAAAGCTGAGTGCATTTGCTTTTGTTACAGTAAAAAATATGACTACAAGCTGCATATTGCTTCTCAAGATTTTGCCTGACATGCTTACAGATCAAATTTCTCACTGTTTCTCTAAGTAACAAACCTTGTAAGGCTTTAGCTGACCCATCATTTATCACTCTTCAGCTGTCTCCAGTTTATTTCTGTATTTCTACTCCAGTTTCTGCAGCTTGAAATGGCTGGGGATGGTTCCAAGATCTTTTCACTCTTAAGCATTCCCAAACCATACAGTGCTTTAATCAACCGCCGCCAACTTCCTTTATAGAAACATCACACTTGTTAAATTCATACAGCAGCAACACAGTCTTAATGTTGCCATCAGAAGAGTAGCACATACAAAATCTCAGCCTACAGCTGAGTTCACTTTTGTTCTTTTATTTTCCACACGCATTTGACGCAGCATCCTCCTCAGTGCGGCAAATGGAATTGTCACAACCACAGAGATTAGGACAACAATGCAATATACTAATCAATTCTTCATGCAGTAATTTAAAATGCATATTTATTTGCTATTGAATGTTTGCCAGTGTAATTCCCACTGTACTTATTGTTTACCTATAAAACACCAAGATGCCAAATATTAAGTTAAATATGGAACAAATAGAGCAAGTCCCCGAACGTTTCCTCAGACTGCAAACAACGCACAACTCAGGTGGCGCATCTTGTGTCCAGAAGATGTTGGTTCTACTTGTGATTTCTGTGCTGTAGTTAGCAACAGAAAATTTATTAGTTCAGTTTGTTTAGTTTCGGTCCCTAATGCATTTTAAGGGAAGAAGAAAGTAAATGTTTGTTAAGCAGTGGAACTTTAAAGCCTTTTTTTTTAATGGAAACCCAAAAATTTTTCCACTGAAATTACTTTTCCACACAAAATAACCATGACATCTTAATGACTCACATAAAATACTATCACCAACAAAACAGGCTTGTAGTAAGCTTGTAAAGTATTCCGTAACACTTCAATGTCACCTGGCTGTCTTTCTGCAGGTATGCGGGGCCAGATTATCCCTGAACTCCTTTCAGCAAGCGCTGGCTGTCATCAGTACTAAGCATCCATTGGAAGAGTCTCACGTTAACAATACATCGCACATTTCAGCTGTGAGGCAGCGCTTCTAACGAACCTGACCACTACCTGTCAGCCCCACTCCGCGTTCGCACTAACTGGGTGTGATGTTACGTGCCACCCACTCCCTCATCTGTTTGCTAACGCAGCTGTGTCCAGGTCAAGAGGAACCACTGAGAAGGGGCACCTCCTTCCAAAGCGCTTCCTTAGGCACATGCGTATTTGGACACACGACACTGCAAATATTATCCTTGTAGGTTGCTGATTTGGGCAGAATGCTCTTTTAGACTGGTCATTTTCCAACCAAGGTCTGGACACCCCTCCTGTGCCGTAGTTGGGCACCCAGCACTTGCACTTGCTGTGCTATGCCTGTTCTGCACCCTTATGACCATCCACGTGTCCTTGTTTATGTGCTCATCTAAAGGCAGGCAGCAATTCAAGTCCTTTATTTCATTAGCTAGGCCAGGTATTACCAAATGGCAGAATCAGAGAGCCTGAGCAAGCCTTCCAGGTGAGCCACAGCCAGCTAGGACAGACAGACAACCAACACACCACAGCTAACCCTCTGCTCCTACAAGCCACAGGGGTAGAAGTTCACCCAATTTTCTTAACAGAAAGCATGAGCCGAAGGCCAGAGTGTATTTACTGAAATGGTGCCATATGCAGCAGAATTTGTTCCAGCTATTTAGCAACAAGTTATGGGATAAACAAGAGGAAATGTTGGGTTTTCACTCCCTCACATACAAGGATAGCGAAGAGACAGAAAGGATGCCAAGAATGGAAAGATACGAGAACAGGAGGTCAGAGGAATGGGCTGTCCAGCCTTGCCCCTGGCCCTCGGAGTAGCTAACAGCAGCTCCCTACAGATGAGCAGTAAGCGAGGCACGTGGATGCAGAGATGCTTCTCAACAACCACCAGGCACCTTCCAGCCACCCACTGGCAGCTCAGGGGACCCACTCTCTCCCAGCTTTTGAAGGATTTGCCTTCTGGGCATTTCTCCACTCACTTCTAAACCTAATGCAGCATTTTACCATCCACTGCACTGCTGGGCAAAGCTTGATTCCAGACTCTGCGACAGTAAAAACATTTTCTTTGTGCTGAGCTTGCCCCCTGCTAGTGTTGCCTAGATTTGACAGAGGATGAGACCATAAATAACCAATTGCTATTCACCTCTCTGTGCCACCACAGGCTCTAGAGAGCCATGCTTTCTCTCCTGCCCTCTCTACCAAGCCAATCGGTCTGTACCTCTACCTGTCTTTCCCAGCTCTGATGTGCTTTCTTGAGTTGGGGGACCAGAACTGGACAGTAGTTACAACTGGTGAGCAGCACGACTTCTCACAGAGGAATAATTATGTTTCAGGTTTTCTCTGTTCCTCTCCAGTAACTCCCACCAGTTTCTTTTGCTGTTTTCATCACTCCTGAACACTGAAGCTGATGTCTAATGGACTATTACCCCAAGCAGCAACCCTCAACCTGGCGTCCATCACTGTGTCTATGAAACTACAACACTCTGCTTTTTGTGTAACTTAAGATTTACCAAGGGAGTTTTATCTACCACTTCAGTGGTCATTTGTTCTGGATCTCATTCTCCTTCTTGCT
Source organism: Todus mexicanus (assembly GCA_013389965.1). Classification (NCBI taxonomy): domain Eukaryota; kingdom Metazoa; phylum Chordata; class Aves; order Coraciiformes; family Todidae; genus Todus; species Todus mexicanus. The sequence goes on along the minus strand of WEIS01322683.1, from coordinate 520 downwards.
CTTCATAGTATCTGTCCATCCTCTTCATTATCCTTAACAACACCAGTTTCTCACCTCAAAGTCTCACACTTCTTCAGATCATTTCTGCATGTACTGAACGGCAGCAGTGAAGTTATGCTATCAATAGAACCCGCTTCAGCTGCCCAAATGCTCAAGTTCTACTTATTTGAATTATTTGTTTTAGATTGTTGAAGCAACTGTCTCAACCCTTGGCAGGAGCTCTAGAACAAGGAATAAGTACACTGTGAATAAAAATTACTTGATGTCCTTAAACAGAAGCCAGTCTACCTAAATTAGCACGTACACGACTTACGCAAGTAGCTGAGAGTCAGACTGCAGGGGCTCAGCACACCAGATGCTGAATTACCACATGAATGAGAGATTACTTTCCAATTTAGGATCACCAGAACAGTTGGGTTAACTTCAACACGATACAAACCAGACACCGCCACCAAATAGTACAAAATTTTAATTGTGAGTTTAAATACACTGCTATAAATTACTGGATTAAAAAAAAAAA
>WEIS01322682.1:0-10431 GCA_013389965.1 Todus mexicanus | reverse complement strand
TCCCCCTTCTCTGCCCTGCTGGTACTGCTTGAGTAAAAGAGTTGATCCTGGCCTGCAAAGAAGGCACTGAAGCTGGTAACAGGCGAGTTGGTCCTGACAACACTAATCCGCAATTTTAACTAGTCTCTCTGGCACCTCTGTCAGTTCCGGGGCAGCTTTGCTCCCTGAGGATGCCGTCACAGACATTCAACGCTTAAAGATGCCACACAAGTCTATTCTCCTTTGTCCCCTGATAAGGAGTCCCTTATTTAGAAACTGCAAGTCTCAAAGCAGCTCTTATCTCCTGGGTGAACCTGCCAGAAGCCGGCTCTGACTTTAAAAGACTTCCAGAGTCTTCTCCATCTTTGCAAACAGTACCAAGCTAAACCAACTGGTTTTAAAAACCCTAATTTATTGCATCTCCATTGTTTAAATTAGCGGAAGTCCATATTTAGCTTGGTTGTGTTAGACAAACCCAGAAGTCTCCAGCAAAGGACTTTGAAATTTGTGGGGATTTTACTTAGCGCAAAGCATTGCAGCCTGCGAGAGCCATTTGAAGGAAAGAAGTGGCCGGTCGGTGATCTTTGCTTTCGCAGAGCCGGCTGTAGCGGGGCTACAGCAGCAGACAGCTCATTAATGATTTAACGTGAGCTCTGTGCTTTGGAGCACGGCACTGCGCGCCAGAGGGGAACTCGTGGTTTGTTTTTGCAATGTGGGCAAGTCGCTACGCACTGCATAGAGCCTGGGTGTATTTCGTGGAGCTAGGATACAGTCCCTGCCCTATTTTCCCTCCCCTCTGGCTACGACACGTCATTTCTAAAGCTTCTAAGTCAGACCATCTGTGCATTTTTTAGTTAGGAAACACTAGTAATCAAATAATCCTATTAATGGAAAATAAATATCAGACAAAGCCTTTTCAACCTTTAGAGCTTTTATGTGCGCTGTTGTATTTTCCAAACGCAGTCTGTTCAGAAGATGCTGCCGTCGCGAGGACCACCTGGCAGCGGGTTCTGTGGATTGGGCAGCAGTTTGCAAGACGAGGCAGCAGGGAGAAATAAAAAGAGGAAATCTCGCTGTGTTTTGCTTTCGAGCCCCAGGGAACAGGAGTAATCGCTGCACAAATGTCAGGGCGCAGCTGAATCTCGGTGTGAGTGTCTGAGCGCTCATCGCGGCCCACACTGAATCTGAAGAGCTCACATCACGCGTTGCTGGTGTGCTTTACGAGCGCAGGGAGGCAATGTGTCTCCACCAAACTGGGTGGCTGTCTCCACAACCCAGACCGCAGGCGTCATCAGCAAAGCAGAATGCCTTTCTCCCAAAAGCCACTTTCCTCCTGATTTCAGTCCCAAGTTTAATCCAGTGTAGAAAACCTTCCACGGACAGGGCTGTGTTAGGCAGCAGGAATCCAACTCCTTTTCTGATGTGACGGTTTGCTGCTTTCTGCCCTGTGGTCTGGAGTGTACAACGGTAGCTGTGTTTGCTCCTGCAGGGAATGACAGTCCCTACTCATTTGGATGAGAGTGAGCTGCAGAGAATGGGATGCAGCTGAGTTTTGTTTTGTGTAACGCTTCTCCCACCCTCCCCTATCGGAACTGCAGGTAGCTCCTCCTGTGCTGTGCTTGGGGCTCGCCTCTGGGTCCCGAGCAAAGCTGCTGTTGTGCTTCAACGCAGAGGTTTAAACGGCTTCTCTCCTGCTCCGCTCTGCTCTTTTGCGAGGCTCTTGTGGTATCTCAATATCCTCAGTGGTTCTGCAGTTACCAGAATCTTCTGATCCAAACTGAATTTCTGATGTTAAAAAATGGTTTTCCCTCTTACACAGAAATCCTCAGCTACCTTTGCTCTGTGCCTTTCCTGTTCCTTTCCTGCCTTGCCATCTGTTTCCTTTTACCTGTGCAGATGCTCATCAGCTCTCAGCACAGTGAGCTGAAGGCATAGCCTGAAGGACTGCTCTAGAGCAGAGATAGTAATTTTTTTAAGGGGCCAGGCTTTGCTGGGGTGAGTTCCTCTCCCCCTTAATTTACATCGGACTGTTCAAGAGGAAAGTGGTTGCTCCAGGGTACAAAAAGCATCACTTAACAGTCGGGGAGACTTCTGTATAATCTCTGTGGACAGAAAGCAAGCAGGCACTTGGACAGCATCGGTCAAATAATGAAGCCGAAATGGCTGTCATTTGATGAGAACTAGAAGGAGCTGTTACTCAAGGTCTGTTCTGGTCTGTGCTCACCTGCAGAGTTCAGTCAGTTTTGTCATGACATTAGATCCTATACAAAGCTGTCCATTGCAAGTCCTGGATCTGCAGAGCCTGGTGAGAGGAGCATGTTAAACCTGTGTCCTTGAGCTCTGTCTCAGTAAAACGGATCTGTAGTGAGGCCCTATCTGGAGACTATGACTGCTTTGAATCACCTAAAAATATTGACTGTACATCTCCAAAACACCAATTGCCAGGGAAAGGACTTTTCTAGCCACAGGGAAGGGAGCAGTTTCTTATTGTTGAGACTGAGATTTTTCAGACCTTTCGGCCAGCCTGTTCAGGGCAGCGGTGATGTTTCCACCTCCGCACCGCCTGGTGCAGGTTCCTGTTCTTCTTCTGCCAGGCGTAGGCCTTGTTCACCACCACTTTGTCACTCTGTACTTCGCCGCTTACAACGAAAACCCCGGCGTGAGTGCCCCTCATGATGTTGTGAACGCAGGTAGCATCGATGTCCAGCCACTGCTGAAGCCTGGCAGGGATTTCAGTTCTGAGCAGCGGGCCGTGCTTCAGGACCTCCACCCTGCCGGGGTCCAGGTCAAAGTCTGAGATGGTGGTGGTCATATTCTTCCTCAAGATTCGGATTTTCACTGCTGCAGGGGTTGGAAAAAGAGCTGTTAGTTCTGTTTACTTCTCATAGCTCTTACCTTCTTAAACCCACGGCCAACATAAGGCTTTTTCAGTTTCTGTAATGTAACACATCCATCCAGGCTCTTGTAATTGCAGCAAGCTTATAAAAGCTCTCATTTGGGGTTAATTTCCAGTACTGAACACTGTTCTTCTCACTCTGCTTTCCTCATGAGAGTGGCGAAGGCAAATCAGCACTGCTGCATGGGCAAAAACCCTCTAGGAAGGAGGGACACAGGCAAACAGGTGCATCAGAGTCCTGCTGTCGTGCAAATTCCTTGGCTTTTCTCTGAGGTAGGATTTCAGGCAGTGACAGCACTGCCAGATGCCCAGGATCTTTAACTTTTTTTTCCATGAAGGTTGTGTGCCTGAATTCAGGACAGTGTCTCAAAAACCTCCCGCCAGCCACCAGCAGAGCCAGTGCTGCCACCTGCCTGGGCTAGGACAGGGAGAGTTGCTAGAACCACAATGTTGAAGTTTGAAATAGCTAATGTGGAGTTTGCTAAAGCTTTTGGGGGCATTGATTAAAATGTTGGTCTCAAACAGGAGTAGTACTTGTATTTAGCAACCACCAACCAAACCAAAGCCCGCAGAAATAAAGCAGGTCTTCACTTTTGATGCTGCCTGGAGCTGGGCCTTCCTACTACCCAACAGGTAAGCTGGAACCTGAAAATCCCTGGGATCTGCTGTAAAAGCTGCAGTTCCTCCAAGCCAGTTTGTTATGGCAAAGCTATTTGCTGTCAGTGCCACTACTTGGCTGCTGGAGGGAATGGCAGCAGCTGCGAGGAAGAGGTGGGTACTCACCAAAGTCATTGGCACAGAGGTTTTCCAGGATCTCCCTGGCGGTGCTGGCCTCCTCAAGCTCGCAATCCTTGCAGCTGGCTCGGGGCACTGCTGCGACAGAAACGTGGTTGTAACACTCCTGTAAAGCTTCACTGGAGAAGGCACTATGAAATGTTGAGATCTGCAAGTGGTGGCTTGCAGTCTCCAAGTGGTGCTTCCTCCCAAGCTACCCAGTCCCTGGAGAGTCAGCTCAGACTGCCAGGGTGGGAAATGTTCAGCTTTCCTTTCTGTGGCTGGAGCAGATGCTGCCTGTAGTGCTCTGTTTAGGCTTGTGTGTGTCGCTGCGTGTTAAAGCAGCACTTAAAATGGTTAATGAAGACCTCCTAGTTTGGATGAAACAGTAAAGCCATGGGTATGGTGAGAGTCCATCCAGTGATTCTGAAAGGAGGTGTCTGGTTTCCCCTTAACTGCTCTTGAATCACCTCCAATGTTCATCAGGATCTGAGTGTTTAATTGTCTTGCAGTCTTAAAGCTTTTTTTCTCGTGTAACTCACATCCGCAGAGACTCACACCCCTTTGTGGTGTTTCCTAGCGCTTCAAGATCAGGCTTGCAAAGCCTTTCTTTTTGCATGTCTTTAAACCCTGCACACAGCTGAAAGATGAGGGCTGCAGCTCCTTCTCTCCTCTGGAAGCACATCTGGCCGCCTGGTGCCCACACACCACGAGCTCTCACGCTGTGCCTGGGCGTTGGGCTTTTCCAGCGACTCCTTTCCCTAGCCCCAAACCCTGCCTGGTCTGATGGCACCCGGGGAGCCAATGAATGCAGTAGAGAGAGGAACAAGCTGCAGACAGCGATACGCTGATTTTCTAGACACAGCGGAGTTCCCAGCGAGAACAAAACTACAATTTATGTATTTTTTTTAATACAGCTTAAACCCAGAAACATTAAGAATAGAAACAAGACATGGGGCCATCCTTTTGAGCTTTCCGTGCTACATATGGGAAAACATTTGATAAAAAACCCCACAACTTACTTCTCCTACTCAAGGAATTTTCGTCCGTGGAGACGGCGGCGATGCACAGTTCGTGATCCGCAGGAAACTTGTTGCAGTTCAGGATTTCGGGCCAGGGGTAGCCGTAACAAGCCATGACGGGCGCGCAGCTTCTCTTGACGGCTTCACACAGGCTGCGGCAGGGGTAGATGAGCCTGGGGAGGGCAGGGGGATTGCAGCACCTCTGGAGTGCTCCTGGCAGCAGGCTGAGGGTCAAGCCCTGGCACTGCACTGCTGCCGCGCAGGGCTGTGTTTGCTGCACGCTGTAGTGCTGGCAGAGCTCTCTTGGGGTCTTTGGAGTCTCTTGCGGTTACATTCGTGTTTGGGAAGCTAACAACAAATTTCTGAGGACAAGAGGGATGATGCTGTTTGATACAGGCTGCTGCCAGAAGCCCTTCCCTCTGCCAGGGATCTCTAGTTGTGCAAAGGCTGCATACCTTTACAGGTGCCTAATTAGATACCCAGTCTCATTAGCAGCTCTATACTCTCATGGCTACACCACAAAACTGAGGATTTCCCTCTGCTGCTGACACTGTTGGGCTGAGAAACCCCCTCCGTGTTTGGGGAAGGAGCCAGGGGGTAATGCAGTGTGCAAGGGGGGGCAGCCAGGAGGGACGGCAGCAGTGCCGGGGGTGGGAGAGCAGGAGAAGGAACAAAATTATTCTTCTCCTGTGAGTTGAAATGCTCATGTTTCACTTTCAGAGGGAAGGTCCCTGCTGGGTAATCCACTTGCCAAAAGGGCCAGCATGGCTTCTCGGGCACTGTGCTGATCCCCTCACACACCTTTTCTCTTGGGAGGCAAATGCAGTTGCACCGTTGGGGAGTGTTACTTGCTACAGCTGAAATAACTTGTAAAAACATCTTACCTGTCCAAGCAGATTGGTGCAAAGAGGGAGCAGAGAAAAATCCTAGCATCTGGGTGGCACTCCCTGGCCAGCAAGGGCAGCCAGCTGGAAGACTGCTGGATCACTTCTGTCATGGTCTCGTGTTCCAGCAGGTTGGGAATCCTCATCTCAGAGTAGCCAATATCGTAGCACAAGGCCATGCCGTGTGGAATGGGCGTGCAGCTGGAGGATCTCCTCAGGTAGCTCGCCCAGGCTCCCGGAGAGCCCCAGAGCAGCAGACGTGCCAGGAGACCCACCAGCCATGGGCCAGCCGACCTTGAGGGGTGCCTGCAGTGAGCTGCGGCCATGCTGGGAGCGAGCTGGGAGCGGGTGAACGGGCAGCGCACCCCGGACTGAGCTGCTCCCGACTGTCAGACGCCTTTTATAGCCTACGAGCCGCATCTCTGTCAATCCATCCTCATTAAGTGCGGCCCTTTCAGAGCCCTCATGGGGAAGACAATGCTCCAATTTTTGTTTGCCAGCGGCCCCGATTGTTTGGATTTTAGCAGGGGTTTGGCTTAGATCAGCAGGTGTGGAAATGAGGGCAGTTGGGGAGGGATGAATGACTTGGCCCATGTGTCTTGGGGCTCTTTCAGCCAAGATTGAATCTCTGTTTGACACCAGTGCTCCAACCATCCCCTTTCTCTTGCTCCAGGATTAGTCATTATTTCATAAACCCCAATGTTTTCCTCTCTTTTGTTTTTTGCAAAAGCAATCAAGTGTTGCTCAAAGTCAATTAGGAGGCATTTGTTTAGCTGGATCTATTGTTGAGCAGGCAGAGAGATAGGATGGTCTCACAGCCAGAAGTTAACCGTTTCAGAGAGTCGAGGAGAGAGAGGAACTAATTTGCAGCTGTGGAGCCAGGTTGTTTGCCATCGGGATTGGCGGCACTCAGCTGGAAACCCCCTCACCTTGCACCCTGCGTGAGAGAGCGCGCTTTCCAGTTAACAGGTTTCGTTACTTCGTTACGAAATCCTGTTACTACCGCTGAAGAGCGGGATTGTCCTTCCTCCAGCCCGTAATTAAGATTCCAGAAGCCATCATTATTGTAGCGCAGTTTGGGGAACTGGAAATAGTGGGGGTGCTGCTTGCCAGCACACACGGTTCATTCAGACCTGGTGCTGTGCCATGAGGTTCAAACCGGTCAGTGAAAGCTCCAGCTCTGAAGCATCCTCTGGCACAAGGATCCTGCGCTGCCTGTGGCGGAAATTGTTTCCTCGGAGGGTGTTATGGATCCAGCCGGCTGCATTGTGTTGCTGGAGCTTCCCAGGAACATTTCATTTTCTACAGGGCTAGTTCTGGTCTGTATTGAGCAAGAAGCCAACTGCTTATTGACAGTTTAAGCTGATAGAGTTGATTTAAGGTCATGGAAATAATGAACATTGGGGGGTTTTCCTCCCTTTGAGGATTGCTGCTGTAGTTGACATAGAAAGCGTCCTTGGCACGTACCTGCGGGAGCTCTTGGGGGCTGCAACTTGGAGAGCAGGACCTTGGGCCTAGGAGCATTTACACCTGTCCTGCTTTGGTGGTTTTTCTTTCCCTCTTTACAAGTCTCAGCAGCTGCTAACAAGATCCCTATAGCAGTGACAGACATCAGCCAGAAAAATCTTCTCAACCTGGGGGGCCACAGTGTTGCCATGCTGTGGAACGGGATCTCCCCAGTGCTTTGCAAGTGGGTGCCCAGTGCCCCATGCAGCTGGAAATCTCTTGGCCTCGTAGCCATCGGTGGATTTTGCTGCATTTAAATTTGCTTGGGATCCTGGTATTGCCTGGTTGCTGCTGGTGTCATGCTGCAAAGGAAAGCTGGTGATACCAGGATGCTGCCTGAGTACGGAGCGTGGCATCCACCAGGCACAGCAGCTTCACCTTTGACGCTGCATTTGCAGACCGTGTTTGTTGGGGCATCAAGGGAATGGATGGGGATAAGTTTGGAAGTTGTTTCCGTGCTGTTTGAGTTTCACAGTAGAGCACTGTGCCGGGTTCTCCTGAAAGGTGTTTGGGTTACGTGCAAATTGGCACCCTCTTCACGTGAGAACAAGGACGCCTGAAACCCTGGCCAGCACCGCTGCTCCTTCCTGTAGAGCAGCAGTTCCCAGACGCTGATCCGCATGTCACCTTTGAAGTGATAATATGCAGAGATATGCACGTGTTTGTTCACTCCTTTGTCCATTGTGGGATCTGCAAGAGAGTTTAAGGGCTTGACCCCTGGATCCAGAAATTTATGAGCTGTTGCTGTAAAATTACCTGTCTCCAGCAGCTCAGGTGTGTGGTGTGTGCTCTTTGAGAGCTCTTCTGGGAAAAGGGTGGGTGTGTTTGAAGGTCACAGACTCAGGCAGTTCCTATATTTCCCCACACACACCTCTCTTTTTGTTTTTCATTTCTTCTGAGTGGTCTGCCATCAGTATTGGGTCCTACTGTAACAGTTCCTCAGTCTCTGTTGCTGCTCACACTTTTGCTGCAGAAATTCCCGACTTCCTGACAGAGGAGGAGTGCAAGCTCATTGTCCATCTGGCACAGCTGAAGGGGCTGCAGAAAAGCCAGATCCTACCAACGGATGACTATGAGGAAGCCATGGAAATGATAGAAATCAGCCAGATGGACATTTTCAATCTGCTGGACCACAATCAGGATGGGCAGCTGCAGCTCAAAGAGGTAGAGTGCGGGACAGACTGGGGGAGGTTTGCTGGGGGACCCTCTGGCCAGTCCCCTCCCACTCATGTGCTTGGCTGGGGCCAGACCCCAGTACATACCCATCAGGATTTGCTTAATTTTATGTCTCAAGACTCATGCTGGCCTTCAGCGTGGAATTTTCTGGGGAGATGCGCAGCAGTTGTGCTGCTGGGAGGTAGCAACAGTCCTTGGCAGCAGATGTGTTTTTCAATACGCTGGATAAGATGTTCCTTGTGCTGCGGGTCTCCTCTCGCTGGGTGTCCGGGGCAGTGCGTCTAGAGCGCAGGCACTGCTCTGTGCAGCCTGTAGGGACCTGGCTCTGCTAATTGACAAGACACCAGCAAAGCCACCCCTGTTAATGAGCCCAGAGGGTGATGACGAGCACCTTGTCCACCGCTCTCCAGCACCCTTGCCCTGTGTGGCGGGCTGCGTCAGGGCCGGCGCTGACGGTTCAAGGCTCCCGTTTCAAGTGGGGCTGGGGGCATCACTGTCCTGTGGCGGGGCAACCATTGTGGAGTGTGGGGCACTGCAGCAGTGACAGCCGGGGGCCAGGCTCCTTCCTCTGGAGGCCAGAGTCTGCGGACAGCTCTCCAGGATACCGCATCTCTCTGTCCACAGGGAAAGGAAGCGTTTTGTTCCAAGCCTTTATCTTGGACAAGTAAAAGCATTCACTTTTATCATCAGTAGCGTAACTTTCCCTTCAAGAGCCAGAGCTGTGCCCTCTCCACCTCAGGACTGGTTAGCCGAGTCCCAGCAGTTGTTCGCCGTGACCTAAACTGGAAATAACCACACTCACCAGCCACACGCTCTGTGTGGCTGCCAGATGATTCGCACTGCAGTCTTCTCTCCGCAGAGACGTGCTGACGCCTGGCTGGCCGGCGTGCTGCAGAGGAGAGCCTGCCAGGCCTCACGCAGGGATCCCTAGGATTTAGGTAGGGCAAGAAACCACTGCCCAGTGTTGATTCATTCCTGAATTTCAGGTGTTGACCCACACTCGGCTTGGGAATGGCAGGTGGATGACCCCCGAAAATATCCGGGAGATGTACACTGCAGTCAAGGCTGATCCTGATGGGAATGGTAAGAGCAGCTCCACGGGAATCCCTGTTCCATCAGCACGCTGGATGCCTCACACAGCTGTGTGGGGCAGAGCAAGAGCCATATCCCTGCCCAGGCCTGGTTTTTTAGCTGTTTCCTTCAAAGGAAAGTAACACTGCGTTAGAGACCTTCGCAGAAAGCTACACTCAGTGTAAACCTCTCACCTCAGCACTCTTTCATCACTGGCCTAGAAGCACCGTAGTTCCACTGCCTGGTCTTGGAGCTTGCAGAAGCAGGACCAGGACACAACTCTGCAGGTCCTCTCTGCCAACAGACCTGCCTTGGTTTCTGCTCCTGTTGTCTGGGAGGCCACTCGAGCTCTGGCTGTGTAGCTTTTGCTCCCTGGGCTGCAGGTGGTAAGGTGCACCCTCCACACTGCCCCCGTTTTCAGGAAGAAGCAGGCCGCCCTGCAGCACCGGCAGGGGAGGGTAGAATAGGTGGAGGTGAGGGTGGTCTTGTTGGCCAGCCTTTGTCGCTGACCCCCCTCTCCACTGCTGCAAACTTTCTGTGTTCCATTAGACCACTTTTGCCCCTCCTGCCCCTGGTCTCCCGAGGCTCTCACTGGGCCGGACATGCACTCTAACCTCTGCTACTCTAATTAGAGTGGCCTCAATTAAGCAACTCTCCATTTCCTAATCAAATTAAGTGAATGCACAGGCTCTGCACGCTCTCTTCCAGTGACCTGGCATTGAGAGCTGCCCAGGAGGAGCTGGAGTTGAAGCAGTACCAAAGTGAAAGCCTAAATATCCGGAGGGCACCCCATGCCCTGCTCCCCTGGGCTGGTGGCATTCTTGGCAGGGGCTGGAGCGTATGACCGAGTCCTTGGTGGCTTTTTCACTGTTCCGGACATTTAACAAATGAAAGGTCCTGTTAAAGTGCTCTTGGCAGGACCCTGCTTCCAGAGAGCTGCTTCCCTCTGTTGTCAGATTGGTACGTGACACCCAGAGACCAGGTCACAACCTGGATGTGGTAGTGCGTCATTAACGACCACGTGGAATAAGGAGAAGTGGGGACAAGTTAACACTAGAAGTAATAATGGTGTGGATAATTCCGTCACGACTGTCCCAGACTGACCCTGGTGGCTGTCGGAGGG